>CM024592.1:32254972-32540239 GCA_014182565.1 Eucalyptus marginata | reverse complement strand
CTAACTTTAAAACAGCTTTAAAACTTTTTTTTTTCCTCTCTTGGATTCTCAATCTATGAAGAACCTCTTGCACAACGAGATATTATCGTGAATTTGTCGACACCCACGAATGCACTTTGTTACGCTACAATTAGATTTGGTAGCAATGGCTTTAGCTTGTTCATTAGTATCTTGGAGATGATCTTGTAAATAAAGTTACATAGGCTTATAGGGTGAAAATGTTCTGGCTTTTCTATATTAGGAGTTTTGGGGATGAGAGTGATTAAGGTCCTATTCATATTAGGGTTTAAGTATCCAATGTCAAGGAATTTTCGCAACTCCCTAAAAATATCCTTATGTATATCCCGCCAATGATGTTAAAGAACAATCTATTTAATCCATCGGCCCAGGAGCCTTGGTAGCTCCTAATTAATGTGTTGCAGCAGTGATTTCCTTCAAAATGACAGGTTCTATTAGCTTTTGCTTCATAATTGCACTAACCGCGCATGAAAATTGGTCGAAGATAGGCTGAAAATTTCTATACCCTATTGACTTGTAAAGGTTTCTCAAATAATTCCTTGCCATCTTCTTAAGATTCTTTTCATCTCTCCTCCAATCCCCTTCCATATTCTTTAGCATGGTAATTTTTTTTCGGGTTCTTCTTTGTATGGTTGTTGCATGGAAAAATTTTGTGTTTCTATCACTCCATTTAAGCCAGCTAATTCTAGATTGCATTCCCCAATACATCTCCTCTTACCGCCATAGAAGTTCAATTTCTTGGTTTATCTTCTATACTTTCTCACTATCATTATACACTTCGGGACTATTCATCAATGCTTGAAGTTCCTTTCTTAGCCAAGATATTCTCTTTGTGCATTAGATAATCTATTTTTGCTCCATTCAACCATTTGTTGTGCCATTTAATATAGTTTTTCTACAATGTTCATCCTTTGGGAATCGTTAGGGGGTGCATGACAAAATTTCTGTTGAAATAGTTTAAGGCAAGATATAGATTTTTCTATTTCTATTTCTAGAAGAGTTTTTAAGCAAAAATAACCGTTTGATAACGACACAAAATTTCAACTCTAAAAATAGAAATTCGTTTGATAACGACACAAAATTTATTCCTTTCGGACGGCGGCGGCGAGACCGGCGACCTTTAATATAAAAAATAAAAATAAAAATGATTTATTAACAAAAAATAAAGAAAAAAATAAATCATAAAAAAATAAAATAAGAATATCATTTTATTTTAAAATAAAAATATCCTTAAAAATAAATTTATTTTATTTATTCTATTTTATTTTATTTTACAAATAAATTTATTTTAAAATGAATAAAAATAAAAAATAAAAATAATTTATTTTTATTTATCATAAATAAATTATTTTTATTTTTCATAAATAAATTATTTTTAATAAAATGATAAATAAAAATAATTTATTTATTTTTAATAAATTTATTTTTATTTTTAAATGAATAAAATGAATACATTTATTTTTATTTTTAATAAAATGATATCTAATTAAATTTATTTTTAATAAATAAATTTATTTCGATTAAATTTATTTATTAAAAATAAAAATAATATTTATAATAAAAATTTAAAATTTAAAATAAAAATGAATAAATGATATTTTTATAATAATTTTTATTTTTAAAATGATATTTATTTATTTTTAAGGATTTTTTTAATTTATTCGTAAAAATAAAAATAAATATCATTTTATTTATTCGAATAAATTTCATTTTAAAATGATATTTATAAAAATAATTTATTTGGCGGCCGGCGGTGGCGGCGGCGGAGGGGGCTAGCGGGTGGTCGGCGCGAGCGGAAGGTGGTCGGCGGCAACGGATGAAGGACCGGTTGACGAACGATGACAAAATTTTTTATTTCTCATTTCGTTCCGAAATCGAAGTAGAAAATTTTTTTCGATTTTATTCCAAACCTATTTCGGAATAGAAATCTATTCAAAAGAAAATAGAAAAACGGAATAGGTTTATCAAACAATTTCTATTCCATTAAGAAGCAGTGCAGAATAGAAAAATTGTTTATGGAACAGAAATTATCAGTTATCATGCACCCCCTTAAAGACCATACTCTATTCACTATATGTGCTTATTCATCATCCTTCAAGCAAAAAGCTTCATATCTAAACTTTCTTTTCCTATGTTCAGTCTGTGGGGATAATGACAGAATAAGTGGACTATGATTGGAACCAATGGTTGGTAAGACTAGGTATTTAGCATTTGGATAGACAACTCTCCACTCCATTGTACATAAAGCTCTATCTATTCTCTTCTTAACAAATGCATATCCTCCTCTATTATTTGCTCAAGTAAATACACATTTCTTACATTCTAAATCCATTAAGGAGCAAGAATGCAAAAACTCTCTGAGAGCTATGAGTTGGTAATGTTGTGCCATCCTTTTACCCACTTTCTCCCAATGATACAATATTTCTTTGAACTCATTGGGGGCATGCATAAATGTAGTTCTCATGAGCTGTCTACTCTCTTGAACTTGGCATTAAATATTGATGAAAGTATCGAATATGGCTCAATCGGAAATGTTACCAGATCATCCTAGAAAATGGCCAAGCCCCCTACAATTTCAATGAAATATTGCCAAGAAACTATTTTGAAATTTAGCTGCCTTCTTAAACGTTAAACCACTTGCTCTTGATTTTTAATTTCTATTAAAAAAAGACAATACTAGGCCTTTCCGAGTCACTAGGACTCTCAAAGCTTGAATTGTCAGGGGTTTGCCCAACCCCTGACAATTTCAACTTAAGAACTTCATGAGTAACCCAGTGGCTTATTAGGGTTGGCCACCAAAGCCCATTGAGTTGACTTCTCCGCCACTACAATAAGGGTCTCCACAAGCTGAGTTTTATCAATTAATGATACCTTTGAAAATTGAGCTCTTCCCTTTCTTGGACGAGGAAAGCCCGGTGCCTCTAGATTTGCACCTTACTAGCCCTTGTTCAGTTTTTTGAATTTCTAGCATGTCAGTTTCCGAATCCTTCAGCTATTCCTTGTAGAGCACCAAAGTAGATTCATCATCTAGGCAGCTGCTTCCTCTCTTTTGTGTTTCTTTGTTTTTCTATAATCATTAAAGCTAAGAAAGAGGTAGAATGGTTGACATTTTGCTAAGATTATTCATCCTCATGCTGCTGTCCACATATGGACGTAATTGTCTTCTTATTTTTCTCCTTTAGCTTCTTAGGCAGCGCATGGTAACATTTCTGTTTTTTTGAATTTCTATTCTTTTGTTCCCCGGAACAAAAAAAGAACAGAAACCCGTTTGGTAACACCAAGTTGTTTTTCTATTACCTAGAATAAAAACTTAGCCCGGGAATGGTTTTGGAATAGAAACGAGAAACAAAAAAAAATTACTTCTGTTCCCAGGAACAACTTCTAGAAATAAGCTAATTTTCTTTTTTATTTTTTTCTTTTATTCCTCTCTCTTGCCACGGCCACCTCCAACCGGCCGCCATCGCTGCGCCGCCCGGTCGCCGCCCACCGCTCACCGATCGCCGCCCGCTGCTCGCCGGTCGCCCCCGCCCGCCACCGCCACCGGTCGCCGGTCGTCGGCGGCTGATGGGCTACGTGCGGCGGCAGCGAGCAACGGTTGACGGTCGGCGATTCGTGAGCAAGAATAAAAAACGAATAAATACAAAAAAGAATCATTGTGTTACCAAACGCATTTCTATTCTTTTTCTATTCCACTAGTAGAAATTTTGTGTAGTTACCAAATGGATTCTTTTACTCAGAAATTGTTCCCCGGAATAGAAATAGAAAAGAACTATTTCTAAAAAAAAAAAAAAAAAAACTCTTCCCCAGCCAAGAAGCGTTGTCATGCACAGTCTTAGTTTCCTCAAGTTTAGAAGAAATAGGGGTCTTTGGCACCATATTATCTTCTTCTTGAATAATAGCTTGTTTGCCATAGAAAACTTTCCTATACAAACTAAGTTCCCGCACTTCTGCTCTTAGCCATTACCAAAAATTTGCCTAGTAAATTCTCCTCAAGCCTAGATTCTTCATACAGTATCTCTTTGCAAAAGGTGGCATAGTGCCCAATTCTTCCATAAGAATAACAATAATGCATAAGTTCTTCATATTTGAATTCTACCCAAAGCCTTTTATTAGCCAAGTTAATAATTACATTGGTCTTAAGTGGGGTAGCCAGGTTCAGATTTACTCTTGCTTTGCCTACCTTATAACTGTTGTTCCCCTTGGCTTCGACTTTCACTTCTAGTACATCTCTAAGTTTAGATGCTAATTCTTTCACTACTTCATTAGTTACTCTTCCAAAAGGGAGGCCATAAAAATGCACCCAAAACAAACAATAAGTGGACTCATAACATACTTCTTGAATATTTGGGTCACATTGTTGTAAGACTAATAGATTGTTGAAAAATGACCACAGCCCAAAATCCAAAACTTTATGTTTTTCAGCTTATGGATTGAAAGAAAATGAGAAAAATCTTGGCTCTAATAGGGTGCAGGTAACGTTTTCAGTCTTTCATGCCCTTTTCATTGCGGTTAGGACAGCTTGAAAGTTCACATCTGGTTTAGAATAAAGACTCCCAAAGAAAGTTAGCTTGCATTCTTTCAATTTCTCTTCAAAATGCCTTCTTTGAAATCCACAACATCATCTTCAGACCATAAATTGCCAAGGCTTTTACAAAGTACCGCAAGTCTTCTGTCATCATTGTACTTATTATGCATTTCTAAATTTCAATGATGCAGGGCCAAAAGGGATTAAAAGAATGACGAACCCCAGAGTCTAATCTACTAGGATTGAATTCAAAAGACTACCTAGAAGAGAAGGAGACTTAGCTAATAAAAACCCCGGCTCTCCACCTCCTCAAAAACTGGATTAGAGCATTTCATACAAGGTGAATTTTGCGTTGCATCTTTTGGACGTTTGAAGGGAGCTCTTGAGATAAACTATGATAGACACAACTGATTTTGGAAGGGCTAAGGATATAGATGGGATTTATACTGGGAACAAGCAAACATTCACGATATTGGAGAGGGAGATGGGATTTGGTTCAATAGGCTGGGCAGTGAAGACCTGAGATGAGAGTTGGGTGAGAATGGGGATCATGGGTATTTGTTGAGGATGGGCAAAAGGGAGATGGCGGCCATGGACGGAAAGATGGGTGCCAAGATATGGAATGTAGGGTTTAACGGAGTATCCACAATCTGGGAAGAGGGCCAGGTGTGATAAAAAGAAGAACCAACAAATGGGGGAGTCAGCTCATGGTGCCGGATTAGGGTTTAAGGTTGAAGAAGTGGCCATAGCTACCAAGGAGGTAGAGAGACACTACTCATTCAGTAGAGAGATTCAAAAGTCATGTTCACGAGATGATTTAGGACTGAATTGGCAAAAGTATAATAAGTTTATGACTTTTTAGATAATTTTCCCAATGCTAGTCTCCTAGTGATATTAATGTTGATCCTACTTTAATTGTATATACGTTGTTGTTATTGAAAGAGATGAAAATCTAGGTATGGTATTAACATCTATTTTATTTTTTTGTCATGTTCTCTTGAGGAAGAACTTTTCAAAATCGTATAGATTCAATAAAAGTGGTCTTTCCATGAAAGAACTTAAGGTTTCTAACTTTAAATATATATTATACTCAATCAAAGATCCACATTATGGCAAAATACCCTATATATCCTATTTTTCTTCACTAATATGAAGGCGTTATAATACCATGAGTATTTTTCTTAATTCTTTTTTGCAGGAAAGAAAAATAATGACTACAGTAGAAGGACTAATGTGTTGTTTCTTTCATCGCCCCAAACATGCCAATATTAGCACTAATATTACACTAATGTAACTCATTATTCCAACAACTATTCAAAGTTCCTGGAGCTCTTGTAAGACTTGTTGGAAAACCCATTATTAGACTTGATTAATCACTCTTTATTGTTCAAAATGAAAGGTTTTGTTTTTATAATTTTCTAATTGTTCTTATAAGTTGAATTATCAGATTCAACTTTTCTTGTTCTATCTCAAAGTATCCATTCACTCGAAACCAATCCATTTCCATATTCCAAAAACAGGCTCGAGCTTTTTCCAGCTCTTGTAAGACTCGTTGGAAAACCCATTATTATACTTGATTAATCACTCTTTATTGTTCAAAATGAAAGGTTTTGTTTTTATAATTTTCTAATTGTTCTTATAAGTTGAATTATTAGATTCAACTTTTCTTGTTCTATCTCAAAGTATCCATTCACTCGAAACCAATCCATTTCCATATTCCAAAAACAGGCTTGGGCTTTTTCCAGCTATTCAATGCCTCGCCCCCCCCCTCCCTCTGCCCAACATAATTCTTCTGAATTTCAAATAATATTTTTAAGATCCTTTGTTTTCGATTATCCAACAAATCACATGAAAGTAATTTTTTTCAATTCGTTTCAAAACTTCCATAATCCCTTCCCGAACCAAATACAAATTTTTCAATTCATTTGGCTCTCGCACTTAAACTTTTTGGTCGAATTACTTATGTAAAATTCCCATATTTTTTGTCTTTGAATGTAATGATCCTACCCTCTCTTCTCTATTCATATTTCCCAAAAAATATATCAAAACTGATCACTAATCCAAGACTAGATCTTGCAATTCCAAAGCTATATATATACTAGAGACTATGTAAATTGATATTGTTATGTAATCCTTTGAGTAATGCATTTATTGTCATCCTAATAACTTATAATGCATATTACAAATTAAAAACCCTCCAACATAAAGTATGAATTCTAGATCCAACTTAGGCTATTATTGAAAATATTATCACTAAAGTCATAAACTTATTGCACTTATATTAATTCAGTCTTATACCTTTAAATTTGCCAATTGAGTTAGAAACATTTTGCCAATGTAGACATTTTAGCCAATTATTCGATTATCCTAAGTGGCATGTATAATTTTTTGCAAAATTCATTTTTAATGACTTATTTATTTATTATTTTTCCTTTCTTCTTTTCTTTTCTTTCTTTGTCTTTTTCTCTCTTCCTCTGTTAATCGCTGGTAGGAGAGGGCCAACGAGGGCTAACGTCACTAGCCTTGCCGGAAGTTGGTGAGGTCGGCCCTCGCCCGTGGCCGATCATTGGCCCTTGCCAAGACTTGATGACCGGTGAAGGTAGAAAGAAAAGAAAAGAAATTGAAAGTTCAAATTTAAAAAAAAAAATTAAAAATTGTCCATGTCAACATTGGTTGTGTTATGTAGGATGGTTAGCGTTCATATTAATAATTGCCGGCCAAAATTGATCAAAATAACTATATTGATAAATTATCAAAATGTTTTGGACTCAATTGGCACAATTAAAATGTTTATGATTGAATTTGCACAATTGAGAAGTTTAGGACTTAATTGGTACAAGTGTAAAACATTAAAAAAAAAAATTGATAATTTCCCTAGCTATTATTAATAATTAAAAAAAACCTTCTTATTAATATTTATCTTCCTTTCCTACTTTACGAACTTGCTTTGGAACCTTATCAATAAGAAAATGGAAAATAGTATAGATTTCTATTCCAATACTAAAAGCATATATATATATATTCAACAATGCAAGTTTCATAGGTATATCACTAGAAGGATTGAAACACCATCCTTTATGTAAAATTCCCAAAAACCCTAAACTTCACACCACGCGCACATCCAAATTCTCAAACCAAGACTAGCCATCATTTCCGCTGTCTCGCACCGCTCCGCCGACATACCCGTCGCCACCTCAACCTCCTCTCTCTCTCTCTCTCTCTCACATGCGCGCACGCAAGCAACGGCCAGCCTTGACGACGGACTTGGTGGCCCATTGCAACCCTGCGATTGAGTTGAGGGACCTACCCATTTTCTTGGACCATGTGGACGCATCACGCAAATCTGACGGCTAAGAGCCGCAAAAGAATGCCACACGCAATACCCTTCGGCCCTTGCATCCAAATACGAAGGTCACAAGCCTCACGTGTTTGCCTAAGGAGCTATTAGCCAAATTTCCCAGACTTTGGTTCTATTCTCACTACCCTCGCCTAATATCCTCATGTAGATTAAATTCACACAGCCGACTATCATTCGGACAATTACAAAAAAGAAAAAAGAAAAAAAAAAGAACGTGTTCTGAACTTCAATTCAATTATAAACATTTCGATTGTACTAACTGAATGCTAAACACTTTTCACATTTTGCCCATTAAGTCTATTTGGCTAATTTTAGCCATAAATTGCTAATGTGGATTTCTGCTGTTTTACATGGCATATCTAGCACTGACAATGACATTTTTAAATAATTTTTTATAATTTTTTTGAATTTCATTCTTCTTCTTTTTTCGGACAAAGGCCGTGAGAATTACCGGCTATCGCCAGCACAAGGTAGGCATCACGGCCCTTGTCAGCCCTTGTTGTGGCTAGCGAGGGCATGGTGGCCCTCACTCAATGCCCTCGTTGGCCACAACGAAGGCGTCACCCATGACATCCTCTCCTGATTTGTCAAGGGCATCGCGGTCCTCACCTATGATTGACAATGGTTAGCTGGCGACTCTTGCTGACCCTTAACCCAAAAAAAAAAAAAAAAAGTACATAAAAGAAAAAAAGGAAAAATTTAAAATTTAAAATTTAAAAAATTATTAACATATCATTAAAATGTCCACCTCAACGCGATTGTGTCACTAAGATAATTGACATTGATGTTAGTAATTTTGCGGTCAAAATTTGTTAGATTATAATACAAAAAGGTTTATGACTCAATTGGTATAATTGAAAAGTTTAAATTAAATTGACTTTAGGACTTTTTTTTATAAGTTCCTCGACAATCAGTAATATTAGATTATTTTGAATCAGGCAAAGAAACGTGGAAGCTGAAATGACCAACA
Source organism: Eucalyptus marginata (assembly GCA_014182565.1). NCBI lineage: Eukaryota > Viridiplantae > Streptophyta > Magnoliopsida > Myrtales > Myrtaceae > Eucalyptus > Eucalyptus marginata. The sequence continues at coordinate 32,531,368 of CM024592.1, read as the reverse complement.
AGATTTAACTATTCGTGCCCAATGCAAATGCAGTTTATTAGGGGCAAATATATTTATACCAAACGATTCATCTGAAGTATTTGACGAGGAAACTACAATTACGACATGAGCATTTTCTTTTACCGTAATCGAGTAACTCTTTTTCTATGACTATCTATTACATCATCGGCCGCATCCGTGAGTCGATGAGGATCGTTTTGGTATAAGAAATTTCTGATCTGCCGGTGTACCTATTTGGAAATCAAGGAAGACTTGCGCCGCTCAGATGCGACAAACCTCCTTGTCTCTGTAGGTCATTCATATAGTGACAAGAAAGGCACGTCCTAAATCACACAAAACGGACACACCTTCACATGTTTTGGGGAATAAGGACGTGGAATTGGCCAAAAAAGAAAAAGGGACGGGACAAAGACTTAAAGATGGTGGAATCCTACTTTTTCATAATTCCTCAGGCAAGAGGAGCTTTCCATGTCTGTTTTGACATTACTCGAGAGATAAGGACAAGGTGGCATCTAGTCTTATGGAGATGCTTTCATAATGACTGACACGGCCTTTTGTCTTCGGCTTTTCGATTGACAGATTTAGTAAGGAAGCGTTATAATTATTATTTGGGAAAACTCACCTTAGTACGGAACGTTATAATTATTATTTGGGAAAACTCATCATTCTCCCGGTGAGTTTTGTTGAGATAACATATTAACGACGAGCAGAAGAAGGTGAAGAGAACACTTAGAAAGGGGACTCTAAGATCGGTAATAGACAGAAGAGAATAAATCAAATTACATAAGCTAACAGTTTTGAAGCATAAAGAAAAGGTAAATAAGATTGTAAAATCAATCAAAACATCTAATTATTATACTTGACACGGTGAAATGGTATAGAATAGAACAACTAATTATAATAAAAAATGGTTTGCAACGAGCCCCTTGTCTTTATTTGGTAAGTTATGGAATAGAATGGAATGATGGCTCTTTAGTTGCAAACTTGTGGAATGTGATAAAAATTCTATAATATAATTATTTAATGTTATAAATTTTGGTATGATTATTTTCGTAAGATATAATAATGCTGATAATTGTTTTACTAAAGTTAGGATAGTATTTTAAATTTATCACGATACATATTTGTTATAATCCCTAAAGCCAATGAGCAACAACGTGCGAGCATAAGAAAAAGTTTGAATTGATGAAATAATTATCAATTTATTATTCATGATTAATTTATTGAATTATATGATCTTCAATTATGTGCTTTAATATGTTAACCCATTATTTGTGCAATTACCAATATTGGACCACGTAATGATTTAATATAATAACTAAAGTTGATTTCTTACCGGAGATAATAATTAATTAATAGAGTCTAATAAAGAAAGGAATCACGGGGAGGAATCGTCATTTCTTGTGGGAATAAATAGATTAAAAATTTCAGATATTCATAGATTATTGATAAAAAAAAATCATAATTTGGCAATTCATTGAAATGGACTAGTTATCCTCCCTCACCGACAATCCTTCATGACCGGTAGAGCTTGACGGCTACAGTTTCAGCTGTCCCTCATTTTAACTTCATTTGGAAAAAGAGAGTGCATAGAGACAAAATGTCATCTCAAGCTTTTAATATCAAATAAATTCCAAGCTGTGATAAAAATGTGACTTGGGTTGACAATTCGCTGACATAATAAAATTTTATAATCATATCAAGTGTGTCGGTAAAAATACTATATTTTTATTAATCATGTAATAAAATCTAGGTATATCATATTAGTATCGTTTTTTATTTGTCATATAGTCATCAATCATGAGAGACCAATAACCAAAGGTAGTTTGATATGACTTAATTTCCCTCTTTTTATGTGGCAGTTCTGCCGACTCATGTGGGGAAGAAGTTATGAGTTTAAATTAATACCATGAAAAATTTTAAATAATTAAATTTTTACCAAAAAAAATTGAAATCGGTATATTTGTGATAAGTCTATTCCTTATTAGTTTCTATTAAATTTTACCATCGAATTGCTGAATTAAATGACTTGTGAGAGTTAATAGGTGTACCGATTTGAGCAAGTGTATCAATTTGTGATTTTTTGTAATATTAATCAATTAAAAAATTAATAAAAAGTAAAGTTGTCACAAATGTATTAATTTGATTCTTTTTAGTAAAAAAATTAGCTTGGAGTAAATTTATCAAAAGTGTATCAATTTAGGTTTTCTTGTTAAAAAATTAATTTGAAATAAATTTGTAACAAATATATCGATTTGAGATTTTTCATGATATTAATCCTATAAGTCTTTAACTTTTGATAAGAATAAGGATTTTATATTATTATTATCATCATCATTGCCGGTGTCCTCGCATTGTAATTATAATGCATGCTTGTGACCGTGACAATCGACTAGAAGTCTTACTGCCAAAAGCATTGGATTCTTTGAAAGGGGAGGACATGCATTTAAGGTGGTCGGGGACAGCTTTTGAGAACATATTCCCAAGAATGTCTACATGGATCGATACAGCCATGGACGCCGGTTGGAGTAACCGTGTGAGCGACCCGAGCGTTGTCTAATACGTGTGGATGGGCTGTTTGCGTATGTTCATGATGATTGCTCGAGTAGGAAGATTTGGATACTTGATGTTTCAGAAAAAGGAAGAAGAAAAAAGGAAAACAGAAGCAAACAAATGCATTTCGACAATAGGCAAATATGTTGTGATGGTATCGAAATATTTGAAGAGCGATGAATTAGTGAGGTCTTTGAATTGTAGCTTACCTCTCGACAGCCCTATAGATTTTGGAAGGAATATTCTTCCACGGATCCATGTTTATATCGATCACATCGATAAGAGCCATTGGAACATGTTATAAATCTTGTAAAGGCACACTTATCTAATGGCTCGGATTAGTCCTGTCCATGAAGACTTGGGCATAAGGAAGACATTTCACATTGTTACGAACATCTCTCAAAAGCATTCTATTCATATGCTCAAATCAAGATGGACCGAACCGATTTCATTCTCTTGTGCACCCCTACCTCTTCCACGTGGAATGATGCTAGGTAAGGCTTTGTTAGCATAAGAATCTCTAGGCTATTGTGAGAATAACAATATGTTGTGAGTCACAAATTCTTGAAGAAATGAATCTCACAACAAAATCTAATTATTTGTTATTTACTTTCTTATAGCTCAAAATAAGTTATTATTCTCATAGTGGATTAAGGACAATTACATAAACATTTCTCTTTGCAAAATCACTTTGTAAACCGATATTAGTATTTCTCCTCGACGTTACATGGAGGGAGGAGAAAATCTACCAAGAAGAAAGTGGGGGCCAGAAATCTCAACTCAATAAGGTTGAGTGTATCGGATTGATATTTGCCTTGTAAAGTAAAGAAGTAACGTTGGCCTTTTTCAAGCTTGATTTGGAAGCCCATCTACTTTTGACTCAAATAGCCTAAAAAACAATGGAAAACTGCAAAGCTTCCAGCGATGCATCATGGAAACCCCTTGAGTCATCGCGCAAGCTTAGTGAGCTATGGGGACAAGGCCAGAGCTGTCGTTCCCTTGACAGATCTCCTGCGCAGAGCTCAAGGCACCATCGAGGATATCTTCCTCCAACAATGGTGACGAGTGATGCATCGCACTTAGATGTGACGCACGCATACGCTTGCACAAGCACGCATCCACTGAGGTAAGAGTTAGCATCAACAAGAGAGGTGGCTAGAGGAGTTGATGGCAATGCTCGGCACTCTGGGGCGGAAGTGGAGGGTTAAGTGATAGTCAATGTCGAGAGAAAGAAGAGGGAGAAGAGTGAAAGAGAGAGAGGTCTTTCTTCCTTCGATATATGTTAAATCTCAATAGAGAGGTTATCAACTCACATACTCAATGATATATAAATTGGTTATGTTTTCCCCCATCCCTGATTCTTTACCCAGTCTTCTAATTAATGAACTGCGAATAAATGAATTGTCGTTGAAATGATATCCATATTTGTAACTCATCAATCACATACCTCAAAGCGCAAATGAAGGAAAAAATGGCCTGTAGAAGAAAATTCAGCCTTGCACTTTCTCTATACGACTTCCTAACGGGCCAGAGTCATGATGGGCCTATAGTTTCATTATAGTTGGTATATATTGGCCCATTAGATCTATCACTTGATGGGTTATATGAAAGATCAATATCTTGTTTGTGTTGGAGAAGTTATCACATGATGTATAGATTAGTTGAACTGATATCTTCTTAACTATTAATCGTGTGGAGAAGTTATCACATGATGTATAGATCATTTGAACTGATATATTCTTAACTATTAATCGTGTGGAAGTATATGATCAATGAATGAGATGCATTTGGTTTACATGTAGACCATGTAAATAATTCTTCCTTTTTACTCCATCAGATAAATATTTGGCTCTAAAAAGTGAGAGAATGAATTATCGATTTTTGGAGTTTTTTTTAATCACACAACCCTTTTATATATTAGGTTTAGCCGACAAAAAGTAAGCGAACTGCCTAAATTTTGGTTTGTTGTTCGGACAATATACACAAATGATCTCTTTAATCACCACCAAGTTTATCAATGTCTGCATGTATGGTTATGTCATGTGTCGCAAATCCAAGTTCAAAAATCACGTTTAAAGACCAAAAAACAAACTATCACTAGTGCAACTCCTCAAATTTAACACCATCATTGTTTCAATCATGGAAGAGCTTACGTCCAAATACTATAAATATATATATAAGAAAGGTGATTAGTAGCTTGTGCATAGTATGTTTTAAATATCCAATGATTACAAACCAAAATGTAAAGATCAAACTGGATGAGATTTATACTCTGAAGATTGAACTGTCCATAAGTGACGTCAAATATATGGGACTGAGCTCATTTTCTCCATCTGTTATTTGAAATATTTGAAACTAAGCTCGTTTTCTCCATTTGTCATGGTGAAAATTAGTGAAGTATGATGGTATGAATGTTCCTTATTATATCAAAAAAGGAAAATGAAATAGGCAAATATGTTGCACTAATAGTGAACTATTCTTGAGTGATAAAGGAGTGGACTCGAAGGTTGGGCGTAAATAAGACTTTTGGCATAACTTAGGATATCCTTCCAAAACATTCTACCTATACACTCAAAGAGTCGAATCAACATGAATCAAACCCATCGAGGGGTCATGGAATAAACTATGTTGGCCCAGAAATTTCTTAGACATATCAAGCAGATACTTTTGTATAAAAATAAGAGACGAAAAGAGGTACTAAAAGGCTCCAATTTGGTCTAAGTGGGAAAAGCCAAATGCTCATGCCCAAGCCACACCAAATCCATGAGTTTCAATCCACCTCGCCGATTCGAGTCTAGTTGGAGCTGTTACAATTGCCGTGAACATCATCCGAAGCCGCTCTTCTCTATCACCTTACGGCCCCAAATCTCCCCTGTTCCACTTGTATTTTGACCGAGAGGACTCTGGGTGATTTGTTCTTTGTAAAAGATTCACTACTGGTGCTTGTCCTTACTTGCGATGTTTTCCAAATCCTCCTTATGCAAATTCGACCAATATTCGTGAACAAGCTTTTCTTATCAATAAGGTAATGTCTGTTTAAAAATACACTATTTTGGGCAAGAAGTAACTGAGAGTGTAGATTTTGTGTTGAAATAGAAACTGGATCCATACGAGTTCGATTCACGTACTATGAATGTTTGGCTTGAGACTAGCTTGAACTTAGGTCGTAATATGAATGTGAAGAAGACTATGGAAGCAAAAAGAGACATATGAGTGTGGTGATAAGAAAATAGAATAAATGGCTGAAAGGTAATGAAATGGGCTTGAGATGGGTTTTAGTGGGCATGGGCTGGTTTTGTTTTTTAAGGTGGTTTGGGCTTTGTTCGATTAGTCTTGGGCTCTGCTTAGAGAGTTTGGGTTTGGTTAGAGTACTTGGATCTGGGCTGGGGTTAATAGAAGTGATTTTGGGTCTAATCCAATTTAAACAAATTGGGCTTCTTAGGTCCGTTCTAAAAAGGCTCGAGAATAAAGCCCATTTGTGTTCGTTGCTCAGGCCCGCAAGGTCACCATGTAGACCGGGTCCAAGGGCCCTGTCTAGAGTCCCCATTGACGAAGTTCAACAAATATTTAAAAAATCGGAAAATAAAAATAAAGAAAATAGCCTAGAAATAGGCCTTGATTAGGTTGACAGGTTTTAGTATTAGAATTAGCCTAGTTTCATTTAGGCAGCATGCCTTTAGTTTGGGGGTTTTAGTGGTTACCTTTGATATAACTTGAGTTTAGGTAGATTGATCTTCAAGAAAAAATTGGACTTAATTTATACTTAGCTCATGGGGTTGATGTTCTAAATAGGGGTGAGCATTGTCAAGATTGGGCTGGTCCACTCCCTAACCCTAGGATCAACCCGCATAATGCTGGTCTTCAATTTTTGGGACTGAGGATCGACCCTACTGAGCTTGGGACCGAGGACCGGACCGACCCAATGGGTTTGGTCCGATTCCAAGGTCAACCTGAGACCAATCGATAATTTTTTATTTCATTTTTTGTACTTCTTAAAAAAGCGATTGAGGACCGAACTGACCTAATGGGTTCGGTCCGGTTTCAAGATCAACCCATGACCAACCAATAATTTTTTTATTTCATTTTTTGTACTCTTTGAAAGGGCAATTGAGGACCGTACCGACCCAATGGGTTCGATGATGAGTAAGGTCAGCTAAAAAGGAAGCGGTGAGAGCCAAGTGAGGTGAGCATCGAATAGAATGAGCATCGAATGTCGAGCGGGGAGCAACAAACCAAGCAAGCATCAAGCGGCATGCAGCACAAGTGACCTAAAGCGAGCAAGGCGAGTGTTGAGTGGCGAGCAAAGAAATTGTTTCTTTCGATTTTGGCAAATTGAATACTAAGAGGACAAATAAGATAGAATATAACGAATACTAAAAGAGGATGCCATAAGGAGCAGTTTATGCCTTTTTGGATGCCGTGAGGACTTCTCACAAAAATATTTTCCTTATTTGTAAATTATGACTATTGATGCCGTAAAAGATATTAAAAATCTAAGTTATTAAATAATAATGTAAAATTACTTGAATTCCTCACTAAATAGCTATTTAATGTTGTTGACGTCGTTTATTTTAAGGTTTTCACTATATAAAAAAATTATAAATAATATTACATACATACATATATACATAGTCAAGGTTGGTCCGAGTTGGATCGGACCCGAAACTCTCAGAACCGATGACCAACACGCGTAGTGTTGGTTCAGGAATTCTAGGACCAAGGACCAGGGTCGGTCTAGGGTTGACATTGAACCGATGCTCACCCCTAGTTCTAAGGCTTAATAACAATGCCATATTTATTCGATATTTGGTGCTATATCGAGTTTACTTTCTTGCACTTCACTTTTATCGCATTGATTGTATTTGTCTACTTTCCCTTTACCGTGCACTCATGCGTGGACATCATTTAGTGATATAGGATAAGAAAATGGTCAAAGATTGCTTGAATCATTTAGGTAACATACCAATCAAGTTAAGGTGCCAAAAGAGCACTTCCCTGACCCCAAATTCTTTGATTCCGTACGAAGTGAATTTATAGTCGGCCTTTGATAGGCTAGTGGCAACTCTTGTTTAGGTTGGACTTCTAAGATCTATCTATTTTGGTCGTAGTTTCCCAAAATCGTGTGAATTAAGAGTTGGAGAGAACCTGAACTGATTCAGGACCAACTCGACATCACCTATGAATTTGTCTTTTCCTCAATTGCGTTGTTGGAAAGAGGATCGCGACATACTAAGATTAGCATATTTTAATTCCTTGTTGAAAATGAATTTGCTTGTTCAAACGCTCGCTTATTGTTTGTGGAATCCAATCTCGGTATTATTGTCCATAAGAGAAGACAAATCTACCGAGGAAGAAAGTGCGGGGCCCGTAACGTGGGCCCTGGAATGTTAAAAGCCTTCCAGATTGATATTTGCCTTCTAAAGTGAAGTAAGTAGGTCATTTTCGAGCTTGATTTGAAAGCCCATTTACTTTTGACTCAAATAGCCTAGAAGACAACGGATAGCCGCACCTCGAATGCCCTCAGTGACCCCTGTTATAAATTTCACTGATTTTTAAAGTGAGTTGAAAATTAATGAAGCCCCATGAAGCGAGTAAAGTATGCCGCCTGGGATTAATACATGCAATGAAAAGTTTTGGTAGTATCGTTTTGAAAATTCAAGAAACCATTTGATATGAAAATTAAAGTTTTCTTTAGTCGCTGTGGTGATGGTTGCAATGGGATCAATCAATCATATGTCTGAATATCGATGTTGATTTTGAGCTTCCTAGCTACGAGCACCAGAGATTCGCTTATCCTCCCTCTCATACTGAATTTGGCTGGCTCGATCATTGGCTATCATCCTTTGTGCACCACACGAGCATCGGCACAAAGCCGATGGCAGCAAGAGGCAGCAAGAGGCAGCAAGAGATATGTTCAGCAGCAGTGGAGGTAGCAACTGTTAAAATATGTATTGAGTTTAAGTACAAAGCGAAAATGTGAATTTTGAAAATTAATAAAGACAAGAAAAGGAAAGTAGAAAGAATAAAAGAATATCGTTTCCTATTTCTTGTGAAAGTCACGGCACAAGGAAAGCAGTAAAGGGTAAAGAGAAAATTCCAAGATTGGACTTGTTGACCAAATCCCACTTAAATTTGTTGAGTGTGGCTTATCTTTCGGTAAATTCTGCACCGGATTGGGGAGAAGAAAGTAATATAGAAATCAATAAAAGGAAAGTCCCAATTTTGGACTTTGTTTCCAATTTCTACTTAGCGTGGGTTTTTGCTTGATTCGGTCAACCCTTGGCTTCTATACATAGGATGAGAAAATATTGCATTTGCATACCCTAACAGTGCCACGTCAATTTTACTCTGAAACCATTCACACGTCGATACCTGTCTTCGGCCCGCCACGTTTGCTCTCTCTTCTCTCCATCTTCTGCTCCTCAACTGAACGCTTCATCTCTCTCCTCTCTCTTCTCACTCTATCCCTGTTTCCTGACCGACAACTCTCTCCCAAATAACGGTCCGACGACGGCGACGCTCTCTCCCGACGATGTACATGCTCTCTCCGACGATGGCGACGTTCCCTCTCGACGACAGCCTCTCTATCTAATTGACGGCCTCTTCACTCTTCGACGATGACCGCGCTCTCTCCGACGACGGCCGCGTTTTCTCCGTTCCTTTTTGCGTTCTGTTGTACTTCGCCTTCTTCTCCACAATTAAGGATTCGACATTCGTAAGTGAGGCCATGGATTTTCTCTTCAGTTAGGCCGGAACGATTTCTTGACGAGGGCCGCCGACTTCCTTCATGTTCTTATCAGGCGTGAGGGGGAAGAAGTTGCGAGCCACTACCTCTCCTGTAGACGAAATACCTCTGGTCCCTTCACCGCCCTTCTTCTCCTGATCGTGCAAGGGGATCCTTAAGAATGATGTTATGCACACCCTAGCTATCGTTTAATTGAAATAGTTTTGCAAGACAGAAGAAATAGGGAACAGTCGAAGAGAGGCCATCGTCAGGAGGGAGCATCGTCGTCGGAGAGAGCACAGCCGTCATCAGAGAGAGCGCGGTCTTCATCGGAGAGCGAAGAGGCCGTCGTCGGGAGGGAACATCGCCGTCGTCGGAGAGATCACGGCCGTTGTCAGAGACCGAGTGTTATTTGGGAGAGATTCGTCAGGTCAGGGAACAAGGGATAGAGTGAGAAGAGAGAGGAGAGAGAAAGAAGCGCTGAGTTGAGGAGCAGCAGATGGAGAGAAGAGAGAGCAGACGTGGTGGGCGACATGTGAATGATTCAGAGTAAAATTGACGTGGCACTCTTAAGGTATACAATATTTTCTCATATAGGATGGTGGGACTTTTCTGAGGGAGCAATTTTTCATGCACGCAATCTTGAAGTGCCGTCTCAAAGTGAGTGATTGGCCATGGGTTTCTTCGTCGATTTCATTCGTACATTACATTCGAGAAGAATTAGTGTTTAGCCAATTAAATATTTTGGCAAGATTTGTGTGTATAATTCTTTCACAAAGAAATTGAGAGATTATTTCGTGAGGAACTTCATGGTTAAACACTACGTACGTTATTGGATGTAATTAGGGATTGGGAAACACTATAAATGTTAAGTGATTCAAGCGTTTAATCTCCGTTGTATTGCTTGATCTATAATGAATTTGTTGCTACTCTTCCCGTGGTCTCTATAATCAAATCGCATAAATCTAGTGTTCGATTTATTTTCTTATTCAGTTCACTTTCTATAACAGCAACAATGATAGCTTTGATGAGATTTCAATGAGACTTGTGGCTGCATGGTTGCTCATAGAATCCTTTCATTGATTAGGTTTACTCGACCAAAACTATGGAGTCCATCGAAACCCTGGTTTCTTGTTCCGACAAGAAACGCATATGAGCTCTTTAGGGCGAAAATGATAATCATTCTAGTTAGAAATTGATTTCTTGAACAAAAATAGATTTTTCGATTTATTTTCATGGATAAGTTGTTGAATAAAAATACGAATTTGATAACGATATAGAATTTCTACTCCCGGAAATTCAAAGTTTCTCCCTCTCAAGCGCCGGCGTATGGTAGGAGGTGGTAGCAGACAGTGGCAATGATCAGCAACAAGTCGACGAGCAATGACTGGTGGACGGCTGTGATATCTCGAAATTTGGCCCTATTTCGAAATATATTAATAGTTATTTCGTCGATATGTTTATAGTTACTTTATTCTGAACTAATCACTCACGAGTTACTAATCTATCGGGTGAGGCCATAAAAAGTTAAAACGCGAAAGACCAGAGAATTCAATCAAAAATCGATCGCTCGACCATAAATATTGACAATGGTTAATATTACACTGTTATAAGTCAATTAGTGAACGGATATAAATTAATTCGACGGAAGTATGTGTCGGTTCGCGGGTAATTCCCCACGATTACGATATTCACGTCGAACGACGATAAATCGATTTTCTATTGATGTTATATTCAGGGTACATAATTGAACTCTCGCAATTATATGACAATCGATGGTCGTCCGCGATTTGAAGATGCACAAACGTGGATCGAAAATTATTGGCCACGGGTCAACCGTGCGAGAACCCCTAAAAGCCATCCTATAGATTAGGTCGTATTAAAGTCGCGTTCGATCGATTTTTCATCATGAAATTTAATTCGATTTCGGGTATCGAACTTTCGAGAGTTTTAAGATTAAATTATTGGACGTCGTCTCATCGTCCATCGAATTATCGATGAGTCGAAACTTTCGAAAAATGAATTATCGAACGAAAAATTAGAGACCAGGAAAAGGAAAATTCGGATCCAATGGCAAAATGGTGAATTATGGGTCAAGATTTTGGTTTTAAAAGAAAAAGAGATTTAAGAAGATATTTTGGAGACAAGGGACTTGGTATAGAGGGTTTTAAGGGGAGTGATTAATGGGAAAATTATGATTTTTGGAAGAAAAATTCTAGAAAATCTATCCCCCTTCTTCTCCTCCACCTTCCCTGACGTCTGTCTCCCCCCACCCTCTGCCCATTCTTCCTCCTCCTTCTTTAGTTCTTCTTTTTCCTCAAACTCCCTCATTTTTCTTTCCACCACCATCAACCCCATCCCCACCACCATCACCCGCCCCACTATGTAATATTGTCCGTCCCACTGTGTAATATTGTCCGCTTTGGACACTAAGTCTTCACGGTTTTAAAACGCGTTACACAGTTAAAGAGGCCCAAGCCATTATAAACTGGCTCATGACTTCCCCCCTAAGCGATGTGGGACAAGAGGGAGAGGACCCCTTCCTTGCGCACGTCCGGGGACCGAGGCGCGGAAGCACCGCCGACCCTCCTCCCCGCGCACCGCCGCTCGGGCCGTCACACTCTCCCCCCCTTAGGAGCACAGGGTCCTCGTTGTGGAGCCACACGCAGTCGGGAGTCGGCTCTGATACTACTTGTAACGACCCGGGCCCCACTGTGTAATATTATCCGCTTTGAACACTAAGTCCTCACGGCTTTAAAATGCGTTATACAGTTAAAGAGGCCCAAGCCATTACAAACTAGCCCAGGACTTCCCCCCTAAGCAATGTGGGACAAGAGGAAGAGGACCCTTTTCTTGCGCACGTCCGAGATCGAGGCGCGGACGCACCGCCGACCCTCCTCCCCGCACACCGCCGCTCGGGCTGTCACACTCTCCCCCCCCCCTTGGGAGCACAGGGTCCTCGCTATGGCCCCACACACGGTCGGGAGTCAGCTCTAATACCACTTATAACGACTCGGGCCCCACTGTGTAATATTGTCTGCTTTGGACACTAAGTCCTCACGGCTTTACAACGCGTTACATAGTTAAAGAGGCTCAAGCCATTATAAACTAGCCCAGGACTCCCCCTAAGCGATGTGGGACAAGAGAGAGAGGACTCCTTCATTGCGCACGTCCGGGGACTGAGGTGCGGACGCACTGCCGACCCTCCTCCCCACCACCATCACCCACGCCACCCCCATCACCACCGCCCACACCTCCACCCCTCCACCCCCTTCCACCAACGCCATCTCCACCATTCACCACCACACGTCATCGCCATCTCCACCACCGCTCACCGCCGCCATCCCCAAGCCGCCGTCTCCATCGTCGTCTGCCCGAGTCACCACCGTGGCCACCACTAAGTCAAACCACCCTTGGCCGCGGGCTTAAGGAGCCGCCACTGCTATCAAGCCTCCGTTCAAGCCGCAAGTGTCACATTCTCGATGCCGTTGTGTCGCCATCGCCATGAGCTCGCCATTGCCGGGAACCGTGAGTTAACTTCCTAATTGTGATTATGGCATTAATTACATTTATGGATAGATTAATTTAATATTAATGGCGGTTAATATTAGTTAATTTTAGTGTAGCCTTAATTGCGATTAAGGATGGTTTAGATTAAATTATGTGTGAATAGTTTAAGTGATTACAATTAGATTAACTAATCATTATTTATTTAATTAATCATTTATTTTTAGTTAATTAATCGTAATTATTTTAGTTAACGTCGCGTCGATTAATTTTTAATTAATTATAGTTAGGCTAATTAATCTAATTTAGTTTAATTAATTGTAATTAGCCTAATTAATCATAATTAGCATAATCAATCGCAATTAGCTTAATTAATCACGATTATTGTAATTAATGACGGATTATCCATTAAGTAGAATTTTATGCTTGTTTTTCTAGAGGAGATTGTGCGTAATTCGGTTGTTTACACGTGTGATGCTATGCTATTGATTGCTCAATTATAGATTTTTATTTACTATTTTCAAATGATGTTTTATGGGCAAGAAAATAGAAAAATATGAGGTGTCGAGTTTGGATGCCGAATTTCATGTGTGAAATAGTGTGCAAAGTTTGACAGGTTGATTTCAAATTTGTGACCACATACGAATATTTTATTGGGATTTTTAAATGTGAAAAATTGCAACAAAAATTAGCTTGATTGATGGTGTGCTTAAGTGGTTACTTAATCGAACTCGTCACCCAATGGGAGTTTGTGTGCGACGCCTGATTTTTATCGGATGCCCGGCGGGGGTATGGATGCCGAGTTGCGGTTGAGGCGAACCGATGCTCCTTTATGGAATGCCGTCTAGGCGGGGGTTCTAGACAATACCGTGCCCAATGGGCGGGACGATGCCCGGTCATGCCGAAAGACTGCCTACTCTTGTGTTGGCCATAACCCGAGGGGTTGTAATAATTGGAACATATGTGTTGGCAATGCACATGATATTTTTAGAATGTGTTATGATTATTATCTATGCATGTTACAATATTATTGCTATGTGAAATGTGCTAATATGCAGGGGTGTGCCAAGGCGAGGTAAGTTTGTATGTGGTGTGTTTAGACGAATTTGCATCCTAATCGAGGTTTAGGCTATTAACTCACTGAGATTTATATCACCCCGTTGTTGTTAAATATTTTCAGGTTTGGTATGGAGATCACGTGCGGTTTGGGGTCTCAATGGACCAAGATGCAGGCGTGCTTGTTGTTACTTTTTGTTGGCCTCGTCGTTAGTGAAGTTTAAGCTAACCCCAACCCTCTCTAACCCTTTTTGCCTATTGGTTGTTAGAAAGTTGTCTTTTAAGGTAGACTTGTACATATCAAACTTCCTGGGGTTAACAAGTGGATAAATAAATGTGTCTCTTTTGGAAATCGTCTGTTGTGTTTTACTATCCTATTTTGTTGATTGACTGAGTGTTTATATTAAGCACTTCCGCATGCGTTAATCAAAAAATAAAAATAACGGGTCAACAACATGTTTTGAGACGTCGCAATTTGATTGACCATCGTGGGATGTTCGCGCACTCAGGGTTCGGGGCGTGACAGTGGCCGGCTAGTAGTAATAGCGAGTGATGAGAAGAGTTTTTATTTTTATTTCTATTTAGAAATAGAAAAGTATAAAATATTTACTTTTCACTTCTATTTCAAATTTTTTTTGAGCAAAAAATTATTCAAAAAATAGAAAAATAATATTGTGGGGCACCCTTAATCACCACGCTTATCAATGGACACGAGCAGCACAACGTGTTCACGCCGTAGGCATCCTAGAAATCCTCTCTCTTTTATTTTCTTTTAGTTTCTTACTACACGAAAGCAAATACTACGCACGTCCAAGACCTTAAAAAGACAAATCGCCACTTGGTAGATTAAGATAAATAAAGCCACCCTTTTTGGCCAGAGCTATCCTATCGTTAGCTTACCCCAAAAAGTGCACAGAGCTAAGAACGTTGAGTGTTTACTGTTTAATGACGTGAATATTATTTTATATTGCATCCGATACTTAAAGTCAAAATAATATATTTTTATATACAATTAATGGCTTTAAGCAAGAATCGTAATCGATGGTGCATCATGATGATCGAGCTCTGCATCCATAATTACATGACATTTCTAAAATATACATTTACTCATAGATAGGTGATCCATGAACCACATAATTTTTTTTTTTCTAAAAGCATAGTATTTGGTTAACATCATTTGATTCCATTGGATTATATACATATATGCATGTATGGTATGTCATGTGTGACTGTAAATCCAAGTTTAAAAATCACTTATGGAGATTAGATCTTTGATTGGTAGATTACAAATATAAATATTATTCACATTGATTTTATGTGAAATTTGTACATGAATAGTGTAATATGACTTGTTATCTACCAATCAGAGGCATGTCAGATGGAGAAAGACATTGAGTAATCTGTCAAAGCTAGAGAAGTCTATAGAAATTTTATATGCTATAATTACTGCTATCCCTAGATGGAAGGGTCGCGAATTATAGATGACCCAACTTTAGCAGGCAAAAATAAGAGAACTCGATAGTCCTCATAGCCTTTTTAAAGTTAGCACTATAACAAGAGGTGAATGGAAAAGGAACTGAGGTTGGAACAATGATGATATTCGAAAAGAAAGCATGAGAAATTATATGATGCCTAGTGATTATTATTATTATTAGGCTTTCCCATTAACCAAGAAAGGGGCCCTTGGGAAAAAGCCAATTTTCATGATTTCTCTGGAACACATTACATCAGATATACTACAAATGGTAAGTGCTTGAATATTCCATTTGATCCTTTAATATTATCACTTAACTTATATGTATGGGTGGCAGTATTTCAACTCCTTATATAACTAAATACACCCAATTTTCATCAAAAGACAAAATGACCCCCAAATCATTTAATTGTTATTAAAGTGGCAGTCCTAAACTTATTTACTTTCCTTCTTTTTTTTTTTTTTCTATTTCTATGTATGATCTAGTTGCCATGATAATAGTTTCACATTTTTTGGTTTTGTTTAGTGTGGGCACCATTTTTTTTTTAAATGTTAAAGTTAATTTCCTTAGGAATTAGTTTTGCCGAAAAGACAAATTTTGAAAATAACTAATTTTTATACATAGTCGAGCAAATTAATGGATCAACTGTCACTTAGAATCTAGAAAAATTGACATATACCTTTTTATAACACAATCATTCATTTATAGACTTTCACTTTTGTTGTGTATATCACCATCAAACCTTTTCTTGTTACCTATCTTTTCTACATATATAATGGAATGATAGGATGAAAAAAAAAAAAATCTTTCCTACATTCTCCAATGTGGAACTTTAAAAGATAAATTTAATTAAATCAAAAAGTTGGTTATAATAAGATTTTTTTTAAAAAAAATCAAATGAAATATCATCATTTTGGATGAACAAATATTAATATCATCCATGAAATGTTTACGAAAAAATAACGAGATGATCCATTATGCATTATGTTTAAACGTCGATTTCTTTAGTGTATTCCTCAATACTTCTATAACATTTTACATGCTTTGTGTAAAAATATTTCGGCAATAGCAACGAAAAAAGACAAATTCTTTGATGTAGTAAATTAGGAGAGTTGATCTATGTATATTTTCTTGAAAATTTCTCTTTTCAACAAAACTTATTTCTGTGGAAGTAAAATCTAAAAATAAAAAAAGATAACACGGTGTCTTTTTTCTTTTGGTATGAGAAATATAGTGCCTTTAATATATATGGGGTAACCACAATATGCAAAATTAAAACATATGAAATACTTAATTATAGCAACTAGATCATAAATAGAAATAGAAATAAAAAGAAAAAAGAAAAAAAGAAATGGAGCCACCGCTACAAATTACAACATGATCGACGGCAACTTTGTCTTTTTAGTGGAAAATAGGTTGGATTTAGTCATATATGAGGTGGAATTAGCGCCGTCCTATATATATACCCATATATGTTTTTTTGCGAAACCTTCTATGCCTAACTTTAATAAATAATTAGATAAATTATAATCCTGTTGTACTGGCGAGGATACCCTAGGTTTCTGATGTCATTAGAGATTTCGAAGATATCCCAACATGCTACAAAACCCAAATTTCTTAAGAAGTCATTATGACTTCTATAGGATCTTCATTGTTGTAATCGATGTCTTTGATTCAACTTTTCCATATAAGGGAATCTTCACTTTATTTGGTTATCGACT
This sequence comes from Eucalyptus marginata, assembly GCA_014182565.1. Classification (NCBI taxonomy): domain Eukaryota; kingdom Viridiplantae; phylum Streptophyta; class Magnoliopsida; order Myrtales; family Myrtaceae; genus Eucalyptus; species Eucalyptus marginata. The sequence continues at coordinate 32,514,332 of CM024592.1, read as the reverse complement.
TTACAACCATTCAAATTTTCTACTTCAACATTCATTTGAATTCATGAGCAAGAAACTGGCTCCCTCTTGATAAGGATGAAGGACGATAGAATCAAAAGTTTTGGACTTCTCTACATTTGAGAAAGAGAATAATTTAATTATGTACTTTGGCTGGAAAAATACAACTTTTGCATACGTATAATACCTATATACTTATGCTGGTATTAACTACGAGAATGTATGCTAAATATATTATGACCTATCATTTCATTATAAACTTTTGGATTGGGCTTCTTTTTTCTGCCAGAAGTTTTTGGATAGGACATTGATTTGATAATTTCTCTAGAAAATAAAGAATCGTGAAGTGGGTACCATAGACATACCAAACGGACAAGGCTGGCTAACAAATTACCTACTAACTGGTAGTATATCCTTACGTTGTACCAATGTGAATATATGTAATTTTAGCATAAATTACTCGTTAGATAAATTTTAGCTATTGTTGTATATGACGTAGAAAAATTTCATAAATAATCAACTACATTATCGTAATATTGAGAGAAAATACCAAAGAAATAGTTCATAGTAAGAGTAATAAAAATAAATACAATAAAAATTTTCAATAGCTGTTAATTTGCAACATTAAAGCTGCTGGATCTATGATCATGTTGTCTACTATGGATCATTCAAGTGTGCTCTTTACTAAAGGGAGTGCGAATCGAGACATGGACATTAACCTGTGCTCTACTAAATTATTTAAGGGTGAGCTTACTTGATGAAATTCATGTTTCTCATCCATGGAAAATTTTATTTAAAATAAGTATTTTGAGAAAACTGTCATATGGATTACCAAAAACTTATGATCTTTCACTCCGTCATTTCCATGATCTACTTAAGCAGTTGGCAAATTTCTATTGAGCATGTCTTTCGCAAAGGAAATCCATGCCCAGATTGGCCTACTAATTATGATTTCTGTTCGAATGCTAGTCCTATAGTTTTGAGTCCCTGCTACATCGTTATGCGATGAAGAAGGGAGCATTTCATTTGTTCTTGTAGTACTTAATCCTCTTTAAGGTTATTCATTTTTTCTACCAAACAAAGAAAACAAAGGGCTCTTGAAACCTAGGATTGAAGCAATTAGTTGAGGTTTCAGGAGATCTTCAATTAGGAAGTGAAAGATTACTCATTTGAATCCTATCAACTGCAACCAAACTGCTCTAGATATGTGTCATTGGTACAAGATAAGATTTGTACTTACCGATTCATGAGTTTTCAAGTGGTCTGGTTTTCTCACCCATGTCTTTGAATTATCAAAGAAAAAAGAAGGTATGCTCGACATTTAGATGATAGAAAGTGACGGAGGGGCTTCATTTTGGCTATCTAATGTAAATAGACATTAGTTGGTTGGCACGTCCTCATGTGAACATGTAATATGTTCTCACTACAAAAAGAAAGGGTCCTCGCCTTTGCTTCGTGTTAAATGACTTGTTAGAGCTGGCCAACATTCGGATGCTCTCTGTTTAATCATCTAGAGTTTCATAATACCTCCATTAATCTAATGTTAGATGTAACTACTATGGATGAATTAGTCTCAAACCATGTGAACAAGGTTTTGATTACTCTAGATTTCGTGTCTGGTGAAATGATCGAGACATTCCTTGATTAAAATAAAGGAGAGACATTCATGTAGTTTTCGTTTAATTATTAGAGAAATTCAATTTATATAGTACCTAGTCGCAACATTTTTATTCTAATTTTCAATAGGCCAAATGGGCAAAAGCTCTTATTTGGCAAAACCCACGTCGTGTTATCATAAGGAAACTAAAAGGAAAGGTAAATTATTGATCTTTTCCTTTGCTATTAGCGAAAGGAGTATATATTGCGGGCGGCAACTTTAGATCTAGCAAGTGAAAATCTTTCCTTATGAAATTGAAAGTGCCAATAGTAGTGTTAGGTACGAGTTTCGGACTATTCCAAGTTGAATAAGATCATCTCAAAACCGGACTATAAGCAATTTTCCATTCCTAATGACTAATTTTATTTTAATTGTCGCACCTAATCGGGTTGTTTTTAATGTAAGTTCCCACTATAATTTGAAATTCTAATAACATATTGCCATTACCAATCGAGGATGGAGATAGGGCAATCGACTCTAATCGATCTCCTCCAAGTTTTATCATAATGGTTCCACATCTATCATGAAACGTCCGGCTCAAACCAAAATTATCTTTTATGTGACTTGTGATTTTAGAGATCGAAGCCGACAAATCCGTCACCGTAATTCTACCAACATAATGATAGCCGTCGAATCTCTTTCCCTTTATGTAGGCCAATCTCCTCTCGTCTCGCCGTCTGTCAATTAAGAATCTATTCTTCCTTTGGGATTATGAGAATTAAAGATAAAGTAGAGAAATCGTCGTTGTGGATGTCTTCTATTTGAAAAAGTCGCATTGACTTTGCCTATTATCGATGTAAAGACCCACCTAGGGCCTACAACCCAAGCTGACCGCGTCAGCTACCCCGCAGCGTGGGGGGGGGGGGTGGTGGGGTGGGGTGGAGTCAAACCGTGGACCCTGTCGTACGCCAGCATCTTCCTCCTTTTTCTAACCGATCTCGCGGTCCACGTTTCACGGATTAGAGGAAACGCGCCCGGGGCCGTTGATGGGGGGCGAGACCTCACGATAAGCCTGGTGGTCCGTCGAACACGTCAGCGCTAGGCGACAAGAGATAGGGTGTGTGTCGAGCTCCGAAAAGGCGAAAGCACGAAAACGTGACCCGAAAAGACGACCGGATCATGCGGCGGATCTCGGTTCCTAAATTGTGGGGCCCAAATAGGGGGGAATTCTTCTGGGCTGTCGATCTTGTGCGAGGGACCGAGGGTGGGTCCCGCTGGTGGCGTTGTGGGAGGACGGGGCTCGACGTGCCCCCAGTTCGCTCGCGTGAGGGAATACGGCGGGATCGGATGGGCAAATTGCTCGCCGATTTCGCCACAATTACGTGAATGCCACTGCTATCTGATTCAATTATTAAAATGCTTTAGTACCAAGAAAAACCCGAAGGTAGTAAACTTACGATAAATTTACATTTCATTAATTTTGTTTAATTTATCATCAAATTGCAGTTGATGAATTTACCATTTTATGATTTTACCCTTCATTTGTTATATGTGTGAGGTTTATCATTTTGTAATTTTTCGTAATATTAATCTAATTTGACAGAAACTAATATATGATAAATTTGTCACAACTATCACGGGTGTATTAGTGTCAAAAAATTAATTTGGAATGACCTTATCATAGGTGTATCGGTTTTAGGTTTTTCGTGGTATTAGCCTTTATTAAAGTTCATTTGTTTAAAAAAAATAAATTGAAAAATATTTTGCTAAAAATGATCAATTGAATTGCTTATAATTAAAGATGAACGAGCAAAAAATATTATTATCATCAACAAAATTGTTCAGATATTAATTATTATCGATGACAAAAATATTTATTATCGACAAATTATTTTAAGTGATACAAGCGATTATATTTAAAAAAATATTTTCCAATGCATTAAAAAAAAAAAAAAAACAAACGGAACCTTAGTTAAAAGTGGGGATTAGAGTTGTCAATTGACTTGTAATATTTAGAAGCTTGGGTATTCATCAATTCTATTTTAGTCTCTATATTAATTAATCCTTCTAAATCGTCCCGTCAAGGTCACATCAAGCAACATTTATTGTATATAAGTATGTTATAGCAAAGTCTCTTTAACTCGCGCCTTTAAGTGCACTATCTAAGATTGTATATTGTTATAAGGGAAAAAGCCACCAAAAATCTTAAATTTTGCTTAAAGTGACAAATTTACCCCAAACTTTTTTTTGTGACATGAAAAACCCCAAACTTTGTAAACTGTGACATATTTACCCCCATTAAGGGCATTTTCGTCTTTTTTTTTAATTTTTAATTTTTTTTTTTTAAAAATTTTTTTTTCTTCTCTCTTCCCTCCCCCAGCCATGGCGGAGGGAAGCCGACAAGGGCGGCCCTTGCCAGACACCGGCGGAGGGAAGAAAAAACAAAGAAAAAAAAGAAAAAAAAGTAAAAAAGTTTTTAAAAGTAAAAAAGACCAAAATGCCCCTATGATTTGGGGGTAAATGTGTCACACAAATGAAAGTTCAAGGTTTTTTGTGTCACAAATAAAAGTTTGGGGTAAATGTGTCACGGTTAGTAAACTTCGGGTTTTTCATATCACAAAAAAAGTTTGGGGTAAATTTGTCGCTTTGGGCGAAAGTTTTGGATTTTTGTGGCTTTTTTCCCTTATTATAATGATTTTCTCGTGATAAGAAAATATTTTGGTGCTTTCTCTATAAAAGTAGCTGCCACTCTAGATGCAGCCTCGATAAAAATTAAGCATCTACCATGTTAAGTTGAATATCGATACCACTTTTCTTTTTCCTATTCCATGATTTCAACAGTTAATTAAAAGTTAATTGGCTTTAAAAAAAAATCTTGTCTTTTAATGAAACATTTGTGCATTATATTTTCTAAATCTGCAAATCCATGACCTCATCTTCGATAGGAGTGTCATCTAAAGAAGCTGAAGAAGAAAAATCCTCGTTGTCTCACACACAATAAGTGTCGACTTTCGTCGGAGTGGATGGAGGGCCTTCGCCGCTAATCCGCACGATGTCTCAATGAATTTCAATTGATAATACATGGAGTGACGAATCTTAGGACTAATTAATTATTCTTGCATAGGATAATGATTGAGAACATACTAAAATTGGGGAAAAAAAAGAGCTTGAATATAACTGGTAATAATCAAAGTGACATAATTGAATCATCGAGTAGGGGCACGAATGGAGGTAGAGGATATCCATCTGATTAACCATTGGACACGACGTGGTTTAATCGTTATGTGCAAAACTAATAAGGACCCAAAAATTACTTTAATAATGTCCTTTTTGAGGTAAAACTTTCTTAGTAAAAATTATGTCGTACTAAATCAGCTTTTAATAACAAAAGTGCATAATATCAACTTTATTTCTTTCTATATATAAATTTCATATTCTTTAAGTTAAAAAATTATGAGTGAGATTTGCTGTTTTGAGGCTTCCGACTTCTCGGTCAATTTGCTGTTTGGTAGTCTACTGGCTCCATTTCCTTCGCTACTGACCGCGGATCGCTGGGATGGTTGCTGTTCGTAGAGGGCGATGATGCTAGCCTAGGGGTTCTTAGATGGTTCCTGTTGTTGCTTTGGGTTGTGTTGTCTTTTGTCTGCTTTTTCCTTGTTTGCTGCTGCCTTGTTTGCCACTGCCTTGTTTAGCGGCTCTCTTTTGCATTCGACTCCCTTCCGCTCATTATGACTTGTTGTCTTGTTGAGTGCAAGTTTTGTGGCGTCGGATCTTGTGTATATTGTTGGTTCAAAGCTCAATTTATTATTACCATTTACCAAAAAAAAAAAAATTTGTGAGTGAGATCATGCATATTATGGTCCATGATAGTTGACTCCTAATACTCTGAATTTAGAATCAACATTTAACTAATCAACAAAAATATGGGAAATTATCAATATTATCACGAAATTGTTGTAAGGCAGTCTTTTTGGCGAATTTTTTTAATTATATAATTTTAATTTAGCTAATTAAGTTATAAACATTTTGACAATTTTTTAATATGGTTTTTTTGGTCAATTTTAGCCTGAAGTCAATGATATAGACACTAAGCATCTTACGTGATCCGGCGTGCACTAACATGGACAATTTTTGTTAATCTTTTTAATTTCTTGAATTCCCCTTCCTTTTTAAATTTTTTATTTTTCATTTTTTCCTATTTGACTCCATCAATGTTGCACTTCACTAATAGGCAACGGAGGTTGCGGGCCATTGATGAGGGCTAGGACACCTTCACCTTGCCTAGACCAGGTGAGGGTTGCCCAAATCTAGCGAGAGCCACAACGCCTTGATAGGCCATAGTGAGGGCTCGCAAGGCCTCTCTTATGGTCGGCAGGGGCGTCCCAACCCTTGCCTATGATGGAAATAAGAAAAAGAAAGAAAAAAGAGAGAGGAAAGAATAGAAACATAAAAAAATTAAAAATTAAAGAGAAATTGTAAAAATTGTTTACATTAGTGTTGCCCATACTATGTAAGACCATTGGTGTTAAAGTGATTTTCGGTTAAAATTGGCTGGAAGGTCTTATATTGGAAAATCATCAAAAAGATTATGGTTAAATTGGTCAAATTAAAAGTTTGAAATTGAATTGACTTTCGTACTATAAGTTTAAGATTTTTGGACAATTATCCCACTAAAATGACATAAATATGAGTGTACTCATTAATAATACTATTCTTTCAATAGGTTTCATGAATGACCTTAAAAATCACACCAGTTTAATCCTAAAGAGAATGAGTAAGAGTTAACATTTGAAAGATGAACCAAACATTTCTTGATCTGCGATGAAAGTTTCTTATATCATTTTTTTTTGGCTATATTGACAAAAGACCAGACCCTTCACGTGGGGCAAGAAATTTTTTAAAATAATAATCACGGTAAGAAATTGATATATGAAGATTTTCACTTTGGTAAAACAATCTAAATTTTATATAATAAGAAGATAAAAGAGATAAGAAATATTAAAATGGAAATCGAAAAGTGTTGAGTATCTAAGAGTCGTGATTTAAGTGTCAGAGATTTAGTTTGCTTTTGGATAACAATTTTCGCCCCTCTTTAGTACTGAACCATGTTGATTCGCTTAATAGAATGTATAATTTTTCATCGTATTTATTAATACAACCTAAGTATTGTTATGTCAAATTCTTGAGGTTTGTGATATTATGTACGATATACCTAAGTTTTGGCATATATTTTTCCATCAAGAAATTAATTTATTCTTGAATTCAAATGAATTTTCTCAATTAGTATTTTACTGCTTGAAAATTTAGGAAATCTTTATATATAGAAGTTACGACGACAACAAATTGACCAAAGCAAATTGGGTTTCTTTTGGAAATTTTTTATTTTTCACATGTAACTATTTCGAATTTTGAAGTATTGCCTAACTCATTATGTGGGCTACTGTGATTTTATTAAAGAGAATACGATTTTCAGAAAATCCCTTCTATAATTTACTGGTCCGTTTGACATTGTTATGAGTTATAATTATTGATGCTCTGTCCTATTGTAATATGCTCCACTCTCATCTAATTATCACTAGTGCTTATCAAGGTAATAACTAATTTCTATGTGTTTACAATAAAGTTTATTGATTCTACTAAAGCAAGATTACCTCGTTAAATAATTTTCTGTACTTTAAGATTTTCAAATATGTAAGAAATCCCTGTAAATGTGTACAATGCGCCATTTGGTATCTGCCTTCATGGGGGGTGTCTTCTTACGTATGAAAATAACAGATCACATGCATCCACACAAGTAAATTACCAAAATGGGATGCGCCTACTGTCTATGGAGTTAAGACTTATAAGTGAAGGCATTACGCATATGACAAATATTTTTCTCTCACATAAAACTAATGGTAACACAGTCGTACATTTTTTTTTTTAGCAATTTGCATAGATTTAGTTATTGTCTTGTTTATTTATCTCATATCAATTTGTCACTTAATTCATGTGTTCTATAAACTATGTTTTGACTTTGTAGCGCTTTAGGATTGAGTGTGAGACAACTTCTTGGAATTTATTGTAACTTTAAAGGTGATGTAGCTTTGAAATACTTGCCAAACACATTACAAAAGCCGCATACTTATTTTCATAATTGAAGCCGTAATGATATACCAAATTATCTTCTCATATTAATTTTATTAAGTCAATGTTGCTTTATATCTTACACGTCTTGGCTACCGGAGGGGTTAGAGGAGCCTCGGCAATTACATGCTATAGTCGAAGAATTAAACATCATTTTACAATAAGAAAAAGCGCAAAATTTCCTCCTATCACGTCTTTGATTGATGGTGAACAAATTATGAACCTCTTCACATACAAATTCAATCAAATTAAATGCAGTTGATGTCCGTATTTGTGACCATGAAAAAGAGATTGGTTGGAGAATCCCATATGGATATTGGAAAACGTGGGAAAAAGGAAAGTCGAAGATCAAATATTCCCGTGGCCGTATCCGCAAATAAACGAGATACCAGGGGCGATTACGGAACGAGGCAAATCAACGTTGACGCGTTCACGTTGTTGTGTTTTGTGCGTTGTTTTGAGTCTTTGACATCCGAACAAGAACCACATAGGAGTTTGGGGAGAGAGAGAGATAGAGAGAGAGGGAAAACGCAAGAAACCGCGAGAAAATAAGCGGGGGGAAGGGGACGATAGTTGCAGGGGATCGAGGCAAAGGGCTTTCCCTAGAACATCCCAGGGAGGAGGAGAAGGAAACTCGAAGACCCTTTTGGGCATTGTCGTCCTCTGCGACGTTTCACTTCCCATTTCCGACGCATTCCTCTCCGATTCCCGTTTTACCTCCCTTCTCGTACGAACGCACAAGAACCCAACGAAGCAACTCCGTTACCCTCGAAGGAGGCGCGCAGATACAGCAATATAGTGTTTGCAGCTGGCGAAAGATTGATTCAGAGTGGTTCGAGTGATTGGTTCGTTCGATTGTAACGCCGGAAGCTGGTTCTTTTCTGCGTCGTCTGGCGTTTATTTTGGACATTGGCCTATGTTATGGTGTCCACGACATTGAGCGGCCGTTTCTGGTGACGGTGTCGATACTCGCGAGCTCGTACTTGGATCCTTAGTCGAGTTGAATCTCGCCAGCAATGGTATTTCTTAATCATATTTCCAATTTCCGTGCTTTCTATGTTGTCAGCGTCAGTCGGCATTTGTAATTAGTAATGCGGTTCTATAAGCGCATATGGAAGTTGACTTTTTTTTTTACCTTTAGTTTGAGGCTGTTCAATTTGGAGGTTTTGCTGAGGTGTTATTCATTTGTATAGTCCGCAGAGATTTGGAGATTTTATATGGTTCGGCAGAAGATGATTATGGTGTTTCTGATTGATTGCGATGATGAAAGGTTCAGCTCAAAATTGCATTTAGTCTAGTGCAGAGTAATCATTTGGAAATGATTGACTATCTTTTATGTCGAAAATATTTCTGGTAGTTTGTCGCGACTTTAGCTACTTTGAACTATGTCCGGCAAATGTGCGTCCACTCTTTGTTAGCAGGTGGAGCGAAGCATCTGGTGCTTCAGTAATAAAGGTTTACTTTGAATTGCTATGGCAGTTCTTTTTCAAGATGGAATTTTTTTGCATTAATTAGCGTGCAGGCTTTCTTTGGAGATCACCCCTTAAATGATGGGTTCTTTATAATACTGCAGTCCCAGTCATGCATGCTTGAGACTATTTTGGATTAGATAAGCTGATGAACTGTGCAGTTGTTTTTCCAATCAGTGCATTTAGAAGTGTTTTTATTGTTTTACAGGCCGCTTCAATGGCTGTAGCGGTTGGATCTATTGTATGGGTGGAGGATCCTGAGGTAGCCTGGATAGATGGTGAAGTTGTGGAAGTCAATGGCGAAGAGATTAAAATAAATTTGACATCAGGAAGGACGGTATGTTTTACGTTTCCCAGATATTTAAGAGAGCAGGGTTTTATTGAGTATTGTTTGCTTTTTTTAAAAGTCAAATACACACACACACACACACACACACACACACACATATTTTTTTTTTGGGGAAGTTGATTGCAAGATTCCCTTTATATGATTTGGTTGTGTGTACTTGTTTAGTTTCACTTACCTGACAGTTTTTTGTGCATTGTGTATTGTTCTCAAGTTATTGTTTCCAATGTACTTTAGTCTGGTTCTTAGACAGGGCGAACAATATGATAGCTACCCAAAATTTACCTAATGTCTTAGCTTCCCAACAAAATGATGCATATATGCCAGAAGATTGTTGTCAGCCAGAGCATATTTGCCTGATTCAAGTGTAGAATGAATGTGCTCCTCTTCCATTTTATGTTTTCTGCCTGAGCAAGTGCAAAAAATGGTCATTAGAGGGACAAGATGCTTGAAGTCATGATTAAATACTGGACGGCATGTTTTTTATGAGGTTAATGACTGGCTATTTTACCAATGCTTCATCAATGCCATGGGATCCTATAATCAAGATTAATTTGTACCTTTCTGGGTGATGGTTGGACTTGGTCTGTTAGACTGATTGTGAGCTGATTCAATTAGACTTGCTTCTGTGGTGTGTGAAAGAATTTATAAGCTTTGTGAGTCAAAATGATCTGAAGACATATGTTAGGGAAAGGATATTGCCATATTTCACTTTGGGTGGTTTATGATTTAGTTCTGTCTTAGTTTGTGCTTTTGTGTCGATTGCATAAAAGTGCCTCTGGACTCGCCAAATAGAGGATTATCTTTGGCCTAATTCCAGGTATCAGAGTTGTGATTTTGGATGGCCTAGTTTTCTTTTTCAGATGATCAAGATAGAATTGTTTTTTAAATTCATCAATCGTTCTCTAGAGACAGTTTAGAAACTGCGGGTCATTCTGATTGAGGAGCTTCTGGGAGCTTTATAACTGTAGATGAGTTTCAGAAAATATTACTGATGTGAAAACATCTGGCATTCATTGGGATGGTGGGTGGTCTCTGGCACTTATTGTGAGTGGGTCGTCAAGATGAATAAACTGCAGCACTCTGTTTCACAAACTCGGAGGATGCATCATGATATCTTCTTTTTGATAACTTTGTACTATCTGTCAGTGCTTCAGGTGCCTACAAGAGGATTTCCTTCCAATGTGATTCCTGATTGTGTAGGACTATTAGCTGCACCTATTTTCTACGATCCTTCTTCTCCCCTTTGTCATATCCCTTCTTAAAACTTCTAAATTTTTCTCTCCTCTTTTCTTCAAGTGCACAAAGTATTTAAAAAGAATTCGGCTTTCAGGATTTAATTGGTACTTTAATTGCTTTATGCTGAGATGATTGTTGTCTTGGTAAGTTCAACAAATGTGTCTGTTGACAATAGCCATTATTATATTGTGCAGTGTCCTTACCATGCACATGTTCATAATTGCTTCATGGAAGGATTATATGGGTGAGATTGATTGTATTGCATTTGAGATATAAGGTTTTATGTCATATCAATTGCAAAAGTATGCAAAAAGTTGGTCATATGAGAGTCAGGTCATTATAGTGAAGCTATTTAAAAGCTCACTAATTTTATTCAGATTCGAATTGTAAGCAGATATGTTTTCTGTTAGAATGCTTACTTACTGTTAAGTTTTGTTTTAAAGGATTGTTGTAGTCCAGCTCTATCCGCATTTCTAGACAACATATCAAATTATAGATTTTAAGACATGAGTTTGGACCACTTAAATAAGAACTCAAACAAAAAAGTTGCCTTGACGAGCAGGAGGTTCTAAGTTTTCAGAGATTAAGAAAAATATCTATGTGACTTTAGGTGCGGATGTTTTCTTTTTCTTTTTTTATGCAAGCGTTTGACATTAAGTAAAAGTCCAACTTGAAGGAAAATATTAGTAACTCAAAAAGGTATAAAATTTACTCCATACACAATTAATTTCTTCTGTTACTATCCAAAAGAGAGGAGAATTAGACCTTTTAGTTGCATGACCTGTCACTCGTCCAATACATTTACTAACATCATGTCACCTATCCAGAGGAAAGTGTAATTATGTTGGGTTTCAAAGCTGTTCATTGTAATGCGAGTGTTTAAATATGAGGGTGCCTTTTTTGAAGTCTTGTTCACATGCTCTAGGTAATGATGGTGATATTGCCTTCTTGCAATTTCATTTGTCCCCTTGGTATCCTTGATCAAATGATGTTTGTTTAGTAGGGAAGCATCTGTGGTTCCTTCATGGTTCGCTCTTTCGTTTGTGATCTTTTACAGTTCCATCTCAAAGGCAGGATAATGTGTTTATTACTTTGCTTCTTTGCATTCTAGGTTATTGCCAATGCTTCTACTGTCTATGCTAAAGATACCGAGGCTCCTCAGTGCGGCGTGGATGATATGACGAGGCTTGCTTATCTGCATGAGCCTGGGGTTTTAGATAATTTAAGATGCAGATATGATCTCAATGAGATATATGTAAGGACAACTTGATATTGCGTTGCATTATAATCTTTTTGTTGAGTTTTCATGTGTCATAAAATCTTTTACAAGGTGGCATTTTTAGCATTTGCTGCTGGTTTCTGGTTTTTCAGTTGTTAGTTGATTGCTGGCATTTTTAGCATTTGCATTGACAGTTAATTGTTTCTGTCTAGGGTTCACATATTAGTTTGCTTTGTTTTTAGGTAAGAAGGAGCACATTCTCTCCGGGTCTGTTGCCACAGATTAAGTCTAATGTTTAATTTTTTCAGACTTATACGGGAAATATATTGATTGCGGTGAACCCTTTTCGGAGGTTACCTCATTTATATGACAATTACATGATGGAACAATATAAAGGGGCTGCTTTTGGTGAATTAAGCCCTCATCCATTTGCTGTTGCAGATTCTGCATACAGGTAATTATTTGACTATTTGTCATGTTGCACAAGTATTGATAGGCTTCTGATGACGTCTGTCTTTGCAGACAGATGATCAATGAAGGAATAAGCCAAGCCATTTTAGTAAGCGGAGAGAGCGGAGCCGGTAAGACAGAAAGCACTAAGATGCTTATGCGCTATCTTGCTTATATGGGTGGGAGAGCTGCAGCAGAGGGAAGAAGAACTGTGGAGCAGCAAGTTCTTGAGGTAAACTTTTCAGTTATTGCTGGATCATCATTGGTAGTAGTCCTGATTACAGACAGTTTGTTATTTCTTTTTTTTTTCTCTGGAAAATACCTGATTACTGTCCTTGTCTATTATCTTTTATATGAATTTTTCTTTCTGAGGGTTTGCCAACGTAATCTCATTGCTTAAATTTTTTGCAGTCTAACCCTGTTTTGGAAGCATTTGGTAATGCCAAAACAGTTAGAAATAATAACTCAAGGTTAGAACTTATTCTTTTGATTATGTAATGTAGTTTTGTCATTTTCCTTTTAAAATTTTATCGGAGGCTGCATACTGATTGGAAGTCGCTATTTGCATGCAGTCGCTTTGGTAAGTTCGTGGAAATCCAATTTGATCAAAGAGGAAGAATTTCGGGAGCTGCAATAAGGACATACTTGCTAGAGCGGTCGCGCGTTTGCCAAGTGTCTGATCCTGAGAGAAACTACCATTGCTTCTATATGCTTTGTGCTGCACCACAGGAGGTAAACTAACTTCTTTCATTGCTCTTTGGCGGCTTTACTTTTCCTTCATGCTCCTGCTCCCAAAAATCTTGCAAGGTTTGAATCCATGAGTTTTCTTGTTTCAGTCCAGCTTGCTGTGAGCGTAAATGGCACGTATTGAGTTATAAAATTGTGTTTCTTGCTGCAAATTTGTGCATTCATGGCATATGCAAATAGTTCTTTTATATTCCATCCCAATAAAAGGCGTATTTCCCAAGAATTGAACTGACTGAACATTTTGTGATAGATAGCTGTGATGCTCTTAACAGTTGTGTTGCTGCTTCTGGCTATTTTACGACTTCTCATCCTTATACTTAGCTGTCTAATGTGTTTTTTTTTTATAACCAGCCGCTCTGTTGTTGTTTTGATTGGTAAGTTCCAAATGGCAGAGCATCTGTTGTTTTTAATGTTTTATGTTGTTTCATATTAAAAATCACGTGATAAATGTATTTTTCTGTTAGGGTCTGGATACTGGTTAAATTTAATCCTAGAAACTCAGCTGACTTGTTCTTAATGCAGTTATAGGCAGCTTTTGGTCATGTCATTCTTTAGCTATACTTTTCAAGATGACACATTTTCTCTGGCTTCCAGGCTTGAAGGGAAATGTCCTATGAATAATTATACAACAAGAAGCAGCTGGGCCATTGTTATTGAAAGTCTTTTGCATTGAAGTATTTGCCGTGATTTATCTTGATTCCCTATGCCTTGATGTCATGCTCAATTAGCTTTTGAATCTCATTAGGTTTTCAATAGTGGGTTTATAAATAGGTGATATTCCATGAGTTTCATATTTAATTTCTTATGCATCAAAAGATATGCTTTTGAAGTAATTCTTGAATTATCTAGCGAGGAAAAAGATTCTTTACTTAATAGCTATGATGCTGGCTCTCAGGATGTTAAGAGGTATAAATTGGGGAATCCAAGGAGGTTTCATTATCTGAATCAATCAAACTGCTTTGAGCTGGATGGAATGAATGATTCTGAGGAGTATATTGCGACTAGAAAGGCTATGGAAGTTGTTGGCATAAGTCCTGATGAGCAGGTAGTTTGTTAATGATTGAAATATGTGGAAAGTAGTTGGTTGTTAGGAAAAGGTGTTTGTAGTGATAAGTGTTGCTGCTGTCTCCCCAGGATGCGGTCTTCCGAGTTGTTGCTGCTATACTTCATCTAGGGAATGTTGAGTTTGCAAAGGGCGAGGAAGCAGATTCTTCCGAACCCAAAGATGATGAGTCACGATTCCATCTTAAAATGGCAGCTGAATTGTTCATGTATGTTTGCTCTTATGATAGGCTTTAGAATTCTCCTTTTAAATTAGATGAAATGTGCTTGAAACAAGAAGTTAACAGCTGCAGAGTTGTTGTTTAGGTGTGATGAGAAGTCTCTTGAAGATTCTTTGTGCAAACGTGTGATTGTGACCCGTGATGAGTCCATAACAAAATGGATGAACCCAGAGGCAGCAGCTGTCAACAGAGATGCTTTGGCGAAAATTGTGTATTCAAGATTATTTGATTGGTAGGTTTTTAATCTTGTTGGAAGCAAAACATCTACGTCATATCTTGTCAGCTGTGTACACATATTCTTTGTTGATTAGGAGAAGCAAATTATGCCAATTTCACTTAAAGAAAATTGGCATTGGTTTTTGATTGTTTCTTATTGATGATATCCCTTGAACATAACTCAACAATTGTTTTGTGTTAAATTTATTTTTTGGGTTCTCTTGGGCAAATCTTACATCTCTGGAATTTAGAGGGCCTCACACCATACCTTGTGGGGAGTTTACTTTTTTGTAGGTTTGTTCTTTCTACCTAGATTTGCTTTTAACTTTGATGTTGAATATTTCCAGATTTTATGGATAACAAATCGAATTGCATATTGGATGGACAATTGTTTCCTTAATACGCAAATGGACACCCTTTCTAATAGGAGATGATATCTGCATGTTATAGAATTTTGCAACTTTGAACCCAGGGTTAATGAAGTCATTCAACGTCGTATAGGAAATTTTGAAGTTGTATGAACTGCTAAATGGGATAATAATATTCAATGTGACTCAAGGGAGTAAGGATACCATAATGAAATATATTTTGAAGTTGTATGAACTGCTAAATGCTAGAAACTATTGGTGTGACTCAAGGAACTAAAGATGCAAAACAGAAGAAAATATCCAATGAAGATTGGTTTTTTGTGTTGTTATAAGTGAGGCTATGGCATTCATCTGTAGTTTAGCAAAATTATTATAAAAAGGTCAATGCTGCGTCAACTATTGTTCTTTAATGTTCTTTTTCTGAATGCTTTAGGCTTGTGAACAAGATCAATAGCTCGATTGGGCAAGATCATGACTCAAAATTCTTAATTGGGGTTTTGGATATCTACGGATTTGAGAGTTTCAAGACAAACAGGTGCTTTACCGGTATGCTTTTTGTATTTTGTTTAGTTATGTAGTTGTCCTTGAGATATTTGAACAAAAGTTGCCATTTTATATAATGTTGGGTCAATTTGCTAATTGTTGAATCTTATAGCTTTTCACTTGGTGTGTGCAAGCAATATTGTGTCTAGCACGGCTTTAGTTGGTGGACTGTGCTCATCTTCACCTGGGTAACTTTGACTGAGATTATTAACACTATAAAGCCTTCCATTTGGGGTATTTAGGAATAATGCTGGTTGACCTAATGGTCATACTTCAAATATTATCACCAGTCACATAAATAATGCAATATTATTTCTTTGTGGATATCAGTAGTATTCCTTTCTGTTATTTTGTGCATATCTGCAGTGAAGATGATATTACTTTATGTAGTTCTATCAGGAAATTTATGGTTTAAGTATTGATCATAAGCTGCTGATCCATACTTCTTGGTTCCTGTAAAGACATTGGTTGTTTTCTTTTGCATTGATGTCGACTTCCATGAATGCTTACCTCATTTTTTTGTGGTTCCTTGCAGCTTTGAGCAATTTTGCATAAACTTGACAAATGAAAAGCTGCAACAACATTTCAATCAGGTTTTGAATGGAATATATATAGAGCTGTTGGTTATTAGATGTGGTCACTGGATTTTTGTAGATTTTGCCATTTGGTTATTAAACATTGATTTTGAACACTAAATGCAATGATCTTTCTTTGTTTTTCTTTGTTTTTTTTTTTTTTTTAATAAATTTCTTGGCGATTGATGCATTTTGATGTAAATCTGGTCAGTTTTCCAGCAAATTGCTGACATTGTGGACTAGTAGCCATTTTTTTTGGAAGGCATTTCATTGCCACGTGCCTGCACATCGGTAGATCGTTGGAATTTTTCCTGGATTTCAGTCCAAGTGAATCTATTACAAAGAAATGAAAATTAGTATATGAGGGTGATTGATATCATAATCCAATGATTTGATTGCAAAATTCTCTAAAGTTCAGTGACCCGATGGATGAATTTTGCACCTAGAAGTACTTTTGTAAGTGTCTACTACTTGTTATTCAACAATCTATCATGATGTCAATGCTTCTTGCTTTTCAGCATGTTTTTAAGATGGAGCAAGACGAATATACAAGGGAAGAAATTGATTGGAGTTACATAGAGTTCATTGATAATCAAGATGTCCTTGATCTATTAGAAAAGGTATGTTACTTTTTCTTGCAAGAAATAGTTCATGGAGACGCAACATATGTACTCAGTGTTTGTACACGTTGGTGTTGGTATAGTGCGAAAGTTATTGGTTGCGAGGCATGTTTCAATTATTTAGAGTTGTGTAAAATAACAATGAAGGAGTTCTTTTTTCTTATGTACTGCATTGTCAACAAGTTCTCAATTTCATGTGAAAACCATAGAAAGCAATGTAGTATTTGTGGTTTCTTTACAAAATTGTTTGAATGATCTCAGTTGACAATCAGCAACTAATTATCAGTGGACTTGTCTGGTATGTGTAGTCTCTTAGGTATGACAAAACAAGGTCTGATGGTCTGCTTTGTAGTGGCCATCAATCTCAGTATATTTTATTTATTTATTTTATAAGTAGTGAAATTATATATTAGTACAGCATCGTGGCTGAATGGAGGCTAGGTTGCTTTAAGAAGAGTGAGCCAATTAAAGACAACCTTGAAAATAGGGACCTGGGAATAGCTGAACTAAGAGTAATCTGAATTTTTGGTGGTGGCTTAGTGCTGTAAATATCCAGAAGCCATTGGAGTGGCAAACTTTTAAATACTTTCTCTGGTCAGGGTCCTTGATTCCTTTGTTTTTCACATGAAGCTCATCTTATGGCTAAAATAAAAAATATTCACTGTTAAGAGATGCAGCAGTTGAAACTAAGGGCCTGTTTGTTTTTACTCTAAATAGTGTCTGATTCTATTCTTTTGTTCCTCAGAACGAAAAAGAACAGAAATCCGTTTGGTAAAATTTTTGTTTCCGGGAACAAAATTTTATTTTTTTGTTCTAAAGAATAAATTTGGAGCATAATCAAGAAGTATAAAAAAGTAATTTATTGTTCTCGGGAACAATTCCTAGAATCAGTTCATATTTTTTCTTTTCTTTTCTTCTCTTCCCCTTTCTTCTTCTTTGCTTTGGCTGGTCGCTGGCCCTGGCGACGCCAAGGCATGACGAGGCTCATTGGCCAGAGCCTTGCTGTGGTTGGGCCTCGCCAGGGCAGGGTGAGGTTGAGCCTCGCCAGTGGCTAGGGGAGCCTCCAGCGAGCTTGTCGGACCTTGCCTTGGCCTGGTGAGGGTTCGGGGCGAGGTTCGGCAAGCTCACCGGACCTCGCCCAGCCGGTTGCCAGCTACCGCCGTGGCCGGCGACTGGCTACAATGAAGAAGAAGGAAGAAGAGAAAAAGAAAAAAAAACAAAGAAAAAAAAAAAAAAAAAAAGAAAAATATAATAAAAATATTAAAAAATTAAAAGAAACAAAAGAATTTAAGAATCCTACCAAAATGCATTTCTATCTTGGGAATAAAATTTTTGGATAGTTACCAAGTGCTTTTTTTGCTCAGAAATTGTTCAGGGAACAAAATTAGAAAAAACCATTTCTGATAAAAAATTGTTCCTTGGAATAGAATGGTTACCAAACGCTCTCTAAGCCATGACAACTTTTTTCCCCCCGTTTTTCCACTGCTGTTATTAAATTTCCTTCATTTACTTTTTGTTGAGTTTAAACTACTATAAGGCTTGGATAATTTTCTTGATCTGAGTAATTCATACTAGTATTTGTTTACTCTATTCCTTGTAATTTCAGAAACCCGGTGGCATCATTGCTCTTTTGGATGAGGCTTGGTATGTCCTTAAATTGTCTCATGTTGCAGCTATGAATGGTGCTTCTTATGTTTGAGACCCTAACTTTAACTTGATATTTTTTGTAGCATGTTTCCAAAATCCACCCATGAGACATTTGCAGAAAAACTTTACCAGACATTTAAGGATCACAAGCGCTTCAGCAAACCAAAATTGTCGAGGAGCGATTTCACCATTTCCCATTATGCGGGTGATGTGAGTATCTTTTTAGCACTTCACTGGATATGCAGGTCCTATTTTCCTAATTTTACTCCATAGTTCCCCTCCTAGCACTTTTTTAGTTTGTTGCTAGCATATATATGCTAAATGGCTGTTGTGGTTTGTGGAAAATCTCCTTGCCAGGTTACTTACCAAACAGAGTTTTTCCTGGACAAGAATAAAGATTATGTTGTTGCAGAGCATCAGGCGCTTCTGAGTGCGTCAAGATGCACCTTTGTGTCTGGCTTGTTCCCACCCCTACCCGAGGAATCTTCCAAATCATCTAAGTTCTCATCTATAGGTTCTCGCTTTAAGGTCTGATTTGCTGAGTGGTCTGGGAGTTTAATTGTCTTTTTCTTTGTGTTTTGCTTTCCCTAATGTTTCTTTGCTTGTGTCTTCTCTGCAGCAACAATTACAAGCTTTACTTGAAACGCTCAGTGCTACTGAGCCCCACTATATCCGATGTGTAAAGCCAAATAATCTTCTTAAGCCTGCAATTTTTGAAAGCAGTAATGTCCTGCAGCAACTCCGCTGTGGGGTTAGTGTTGCGTTTTCTTTGTCTGATTCTCTTATACAGGCAGATGCTACTATGAGTGTATTTGGATTTATTTGTACACTTTTCAGGGAGTTATGGAGGCAATTAGGATCAGCTGTGCGGGATATCCTACTAGGAAGACTTTCGATGAGTTCATTGGTCGATTTGGCATCCTGGCACCTGATGTTCTGAGTGGAAGGTCCTTAACAGTTTATTGACTTCTCCGTTAAAATTATTTCCTTCTTTTGTTTGTTTTCTAGCCTTAGTTTACTTTATTGCGTATCTGATTCATCAATGCGTACTTATTTGTTATCCACATGCTGGTAGCGTTGATGAGATCACTGGGTGCAAGAAGATATTGGAAAGGGTGAACCTTGAAGGTTATCAGGTTTGTGACGTTTGTCTCTGTGATGTGCCATCTTCTAAGTTTTTGACTTTTTGGAGAGGGCATTGCTTACTTCCCTCTTATTCTTGTAACAAGTCTGCATAACCATAGTCATCTCTGACCATCAATCAGGGGATCATATATGCTTCTGGCCTCATTATTATTCCTTTGATGTGGTGTAGCCAATAGTTGTGCTGGTTAAGACTGAATTTGCTATGATGTAACAAGCATGAGACTGATTGAATTTCTATCAACAGGTTGGCAAGACAAAAGTGTTTCTTAGAGCAGGTCAGATGGCAGAACTGGATGCACGCCGAATTGAGGTCCTTGGTAGATCTGCTAGTATTATACAAAGAAAAGTTCGTTCCTATTTGAGTCGCAAAAGTTTTATCCAGTTGCGCCTGACTGCAATCCAAATCCAAGCCATTTCAAGAGGTATAGAGTACCACTGTCTAAAAGAATTAAATGTTTTTTATCTAATGGTCTGTTGATTTACTTACAAGTTGGTTGTCATTAATATTTTGCTAATTGCAGGACAAGTTGCACGCTGTAGATTTGAGAACATGAGAAGAGAAGTTGCTTGTTTGAAGATCCAGAGAGTTTGGCGCATGTGTTTTGCTAGGCAAGCGTACAAAAATCTGTACTCTTCTGCTCTTTCTATTCAAATTGGTTTACGTGGGATGGCTGCCCGTGATGAGTTGCGGTATAGAAAGCAGACAATGGCTGCCGTTATTCTTCAGGTGAAGACACCTACTGAATTGTTGAAGTTGATATATTCATGAACATATTTATGAGTGAAGTCCTTACCTCACCAGGAAGAGGTTTAATCGATGCAAGGACCAGCAGTTCTTTGTTTAATCTTAACCTGATGCAAACCCAGGGGACTTAATTAATTCTTTCTTGTTGATAGATGTTTCCTGATTCTGATTTTCTTTTTTTCTTGTTTGCTTTCTAAATAATCCAGAAGCTTGTAAATAGAAGTTTCTTTGAAAAATCTGTGATACTTGCAGGAGGAAAAAAAAAAAAATGATCCTTCTCACTATATGATGTGAGGTCAAGAAGCATGAATTTTAAATTCTGCTGTTTGGGTATCACAAAAGTTGGCCATTATTTTTGTCGTTTTGATTGCAGGTCTCTTGTTATTTAGAAGCTGTACTTCTTGGTGCATTCGAGCAATATTAACTTAGGTTCTACAATTATCTTGTCTCCAAAATCAAAGAAAATTTATCAGGAGTTCAAAGATAAATTTTCATTTGAGTGAGACATGACAATAGTCATTTTGATTTAGAGAGTTCAATTGGTCTCTTCCCATCTTTGAATTGCTTATGTCTATTGTAGTATGTAACATTTGAGAAAATGCATGTTGATAGACATTTCCCTCCTTTCTAATCTTTTCCTTTTATTAATTTATGCTTTTTTGATATTAAAAGCAATTGAATTCTATTACAGAGTCATTGTCGGAAATATTTGGTCCGAGCTTCTTACCTTACATTAAAGAAAGCAGCAATTACCACACAAAGTGCCTGGAGAGGAAGGGTTGCCAGGAGAGAGTTACGGAAACTTAAGTTGGTAAATACTCTTGCTTCTTTTGTAGTTTCATCATTGGCTTAAGTTAGCTGGTTAATCTTTGTTTTTAAATCTTTTTTATTAGATAATTATTAAAAATCCACTATGGATTTATATCTGTGCTCAACAAATCCTTTAGGTTAAAGACTTCTTTTTTCTGCCAGAATTATCTGGAGGTTTAGAGATTCCTGAGCCATTTGATAGCGATCCTGTGTTATGTGCCAAACATGTTTTAGTTGTGCAGGGTGCATTGATATATTCATATTTTAATTCAGGCTGCTAAAGAGACTGGTGCTCTTCAAGCTGCGAAAACTATGTTGGAAAAGCAAGTTGAAGAACTAACCTGGCGGTTGCAGCTGGAGAAGCGCATGAGGGTAAGATGATCCTTGAGTGATGAATGATGTGTTGCTTTTTTTTTGATTGACAGGGAATATTGTTAATGCACATCCTGTTGTTGTGGTAGTATTGGAGAGGGAACCTGATACGAGGGTGTGATGGATGTGGTCATCATTCGGGATAATGTAGAACACCTAATAAGTACTTAAGTTTAGATTGTGAAATCATATATTAAGTTCTAGGTCTCTCTCTCACTCTCTGTGTCTGTCTGTCTATAATTGAGTAACTCATGTTAGAATGGTATGGCTTCATCTGTGGACGTTAATGATTTTTGACCAATATCCCAACAATTGAAACAGTGTGAGGAGAATGCCCTGAATGCAGTTAGAAATGAAACTTATGTTCTCTGTTGTGGTGAAAGGTACTTTCACAGCCACATTCTTACTTCTTAGCTTTCTCTTTTTGGTAATTTTTTCTGTAGGCTGACATTGAGGAAGCAAAAACACAAGAAAATGTGAAGTTGCAGTCTGCTTTGCAAGAGATGCAACTTCAGTTTGAAGAAACGAAAGCCATGTTGATCAAGGACCGAGAGGCTGCACAAAAAGCAGCTGAACAAGAGCCCATTGTTCAGGAGGTTCCAGTTGTTGATCATGAATTGATGGATAAGCTTGCGGCTGAAAATGAGAAACTCAAGGTTAGGATGCTAAATACTTTTTAGTAAGGATGTCGATTGTGACTGCTGCATGTTAAGGTAAAGGGATCTCATTTTATGTAGAAAAAGTTCTTCGACTCTTCAATTGTGATGGACACTGGCATTGCAGGCTCTTGTGAGTTCACTGGAAAAGAAGATCGATGAAACAGAGAGAAAGTATGAAGAGACGAACAAGCTTAGTGAGGAGAGATTGAAGCAAGCTATGGAAGCCGAATCCAAGATGATTGAATTGAAGATGAACATGCAGAGGTCTCTGCTTAATATTTTGTCCTCTTTCAATATTTTTAAAGATGCATCCTAGGCTGCTTCTCTTGATCTGTTAGATGTGCTAATAGGAATTTAATCCTTTAAATGTTCAACTAAGGTTGAATAGTTCCATGGGTGATCATGTTTTCAGGCTTGAAGAGAAACTTTCTGATATGGAAGCCGATGAGGAAGTTCTACGGCAGCAAGCTTTAATGAATGCACCTGTCAAGAAAATGTCAGAACATTTATTGATCAATAAAGATCAGGTAAATATGCCTCTGTAAGTAATCTATGTGTGTTGCTTCCTTAGTGGAACTTTAATTGATTCTTTTCCTTCAAATGATCTGCAGGCACGGGAAAATGGTCATCATGTAAGTGAGATGAGATCCAAGCATTTTCTTCACTGCATTTGTTAGTAGATTATTGACGAAACTGAGCTTAAATTTTCAGGATCCACAAAGTGCAACTCCCACAAAAAAAGCTGATGGAGAGTCCGACAACAAACTTAGGAGATCCTTTGTGGAAAAGCAGCATGTATGTAACTTCAGAGTAGCAAATCCAACTTAATGCTTCAGCTTCTTCTTTTTCTCCTTCAATCTAAGTCTTAGATTCATTCATCCCTTTCTTCCCCTAAATGTTACGTGTTGGTTAATTTGTATGTCCATGCTTTGACTGCTGCAGGAAAATGTTGATGCCCTTATTAGATGTGTGACTCAAGATCTTGGTTTTAGCAAAGGAGTACCAGTCGCTGCATTCACCATATACAAATGTCTCTTACACTGGAGATCACTTGAAGCAGAAAGAACTAACGTATTTGACCGTCTTATTCAGATGATTGGATCTGCGATAGAGGTGATTTATCCATTTGCTGCTCATTTTTCCTAGTCCATGGTCAAATTTGGCTTTCTTTGCTTGATAAGTGCTACGCAAAATTTCAAGAATGGGACATAACTTTTATTATCTACTTTTCGTCTTTTTGATTGCTCTGTTTTATATATTTTATGTGTGTTTTATATATACTTCGTTTGTATTAATTTGCTGTTTGTTGGTTATCCCTTTTAGCTTGTAAAGGCCATGCTCAGATTTCAACGATTAGGTTTTCATTGATTGATGAAGGATAAAATTCATCTTGAGGTTCACTGTAGTGGAATCTAATTTTGTGGACTGTGTAATTGTATTTTTTTTGCAGAACCAGGATAATAATGATCATATGGCATACTGGCTATCGAATAGTTCTACATTGTTGATTTTGCTTCAACGTAGCCTGAAGGGGACTGGTGGAACTCCAACAAAAAAGGCTTCCCCTGCCACGTCGTTATTTGGGAGGATGACACAGGTAATGGGATGCTACTTCTTGTGCATCAGTTTATCATGTTTATGATATGTGCCTGTTTTGGTCCTGTTTATAATATCTTGTTCTAGACATTTTAGCATGAAGAAGGGTAATCTGGGGTAGATTACACTTAAAGCATCTAGTTCTATTGTGAATTTCCTAAAGATGAAAATAGAAATTGTTAAGATGGAAGACGCAGCAATGTACTTGAATCTCTGATTCATTTTTGTCCAATTTTTAAGAAATAATATGAGATGCTGTTTTTGAACTCAGGTAATGTATTAGGAAACTAATAGGGTCATGGTTTTCTGAAAATGAGTTTCAGGGTTTCCGTTCTTCGCCTTCTTCTGCCAACCTTCCAGTGGGGGGCCATGTAGTTCGCCAAGTTGAGGCCAAGTATCCTGCTTTGCTTTTCCGGCAGCAGCTTACAGCTTACGTGGAGAAGATATATGGAATTATTCGAGACAACTTGAAGAAGGAATTATCATCATTTCTGTCTTCTTGTATCCAGGTAAAGGACCCTGTGTTGGCCTTCCCTGATTTCTTAAGTGGATATTCAGAATCTTTTCATTATTTTTAAATGACAAAAAGGGTAAGCTTTATTATTGCAGCTTGTTTTGCATTTTTTTTTTTGGCCAATCTTATGTTAAATTAAGTCGATATCTACACTCTTTATAAGGCCAGGTATTTGGTTGACTTGCATCCTGCCGCCCGGCTAATTTTTTTGAATTTCTATAGACACTCATTCTTTCCTATGTTTTATGTGCTTTTCATTAGACATTCTAAGAAATCTGGGCTCCTCTTTGCATCTCATGGGACCGTTTCCTCCTTGGGTGGAAAGTGGCAACATTTATTATAATGGCCTTGTACATGAATGCATAATTACCTGAATTAATTAACCCCTTTTATTGTAACGTAGAAATAATTCAAATATCATAGAATTGATCTGATGGAATTAGAACTCATATAATGACAGATAACACCGCTTTCAATCATATTTGGGAGATCTATTCTATTGTGTTGTTAAAAGTTATCTTTTGATAATGAGAGAAATATAAACAAATTATCTATACTAACACAGTGAAACAACATGAACTGTTCTTTCATCTGTACTATGGTTTAGTTTCAGAAGAATTGTTCTTTTAGTTTTCCCCCTCATTTTGGTAATTCATGCCAGATATTTTGATTACCATCCTGTCAAGTTTGATATATTGGCTTATTTTTAGACGGTTCTTTTCCCTTTTTAATCACTTTTCTTGTATATTATGAAAACCTGTCAGTAAAACTTTCCGTTGTAGAACTCTTCTTCACTTGAGAATAAGAAATTGTGCATTTGAATCCACTGTTTCTGGATTACTTGCTAAAATGTCTGTCTTGTTTTTTACTGTTCCACTTGCCTAAGATTTTTTTTTTTTTTTTTCAAGGCACCCAGAACTTCAAGGGCTAATTCTTTAAGATCATCTGGACGGTCATTTAGAAATAGTCCTCCAGCTAACCACTGGCACGGCATCATTGAGAGTCTTAATGGCCTTCTACGTACTTTGACCGAAAATTATGTAAGGATTTGCACATTGAAAACGTGGAGATTTCTTTCTTGTCCAAGTATTATCTTGTGAATCGAAGGTAGCCATTTTTGCAGGTGCCGCCTGTCCTTGTACAGAAAATATTTACCCAGACATTTTCCTACATGAATGTGCAGCTTTTTAACAGGTAATAGCTGCTTTTTTGTTCAATTAAGTTTTCTAAATATCCACTTGCCCAAAGTTGCCTATGAAAATGATGCTTTCAGCCTGCTGCTTCGGCGGGAGTGCTGCACATTTGGCAATGGAGAATATGTTAAAGCTGGTTTAGCTGAATTGGAACTATGGTGTGGCCAAGCAAAACAAGAAGTGAGTTAATGTGACCTGCTTAATTACGCTTAGATTCTGATTAACTGATCACGTTGGAGATCTTTTTTTTTTTTTTTTCTCCTATCTTGTAATTGAAAATTGAAAGCTGGTATTACAATTCCTGTTAATGCTTTACCTGTTGCTTATCTAAGTAATCATTGCAGTATGCAGGTTCATCCTGGGATGAGCTCAAGCACATAAGGCAAGCTGTTGGATTCTTGGTACGTTTGTTTGGTGATTATCTGAACACATTTAATTAAACCTACTATATGGTTTTATGCAGATAGTTCAGAACTTTTCATGTTTAGCACCATGGAAAAACACTGGATTTTCGTCTTACGTTATGTTGACTAAATCTACATTTTAAGTAGTAGGTTGTAGGAAATATTGGGGCTAGACTCTATGTCTTATTGAGCCACAGGCTTCCCTTGTGGACACAAGCTAAGCTTTCTGCAAATGCAGGGCTTGGCACCTTCTTTCTGACAAAGGAGTAGTACTTTTGACTCTTCATAATTAAAAGAAAGCATGTAAATGTATTTAAAATACTGGTGACTCATTGCAATGTTTAATTTTGTGGTGCTCTTCAAAAGCCATGTGGGTGATTGGTATATCCGGTGATATGGACAAATTAGTGGCAATTTTTTTTTGATTGGATGCTTTCTGTTATTGAATTGGAAAAGGAAGAAAGTTATCTTTATGGAAGTCAATTTATCCCCCTGGAGGATGAGAAAAATTTATCTAGGAATAGGCTCATTCGTCCATGCTCAAAGGTGCACCTTTTGATCTAATAGACCTGCCTGAATTTGCATTAGATGCCTGGATTATTTAGTGAGATACAGTGTAGGAAATAGTGAAGATGGGAGCCATTTGACACTCAACAAGTCATAGGTCTATGCAGTATTATCCAACAGAGATACAGAAATTGTGTCGCACAAAGCAGTTGATCTGTAAAGCAAAGAAAGAATTTGATGGAAGTCTGATTTTGCCTAGGAGGCACAAATATTGGCACGTTATGAACTTGATGAATCATGAGGCAATGCCTTGCTCTAATTATAGAAATGATGTGACCAGCTGAGGTTTCTTCTTTGACAATTCCCAAGAGAAGTAATGGTTAAGAAACTGGGAAGCAGATGGAATGGGATACCGCTTTTTTATGACACTTAGAATCACATAAAATCTAGATTAGTGGGTGTCAAGTTCTAGTGGTGCATGGAGGACAGCATGGTTTCACAGCCTACATCTAATCTAAGTCCAGTATATAGAGCAATTGAGTTTTCAATGTTTCCTTAATTGAAATGAGCATTATGAACCGCTCTGGAATTGGGTATTGAGTCCTACATGCTATGTGCAAGATATTACAATTTTGAGAGGGGAGCTTTGAGATATGGACAAGCTAGCTGTGTGAATTTGTGATAGTTACATTTAAAGGAGGTTTGTGTTTCAAGGTTAAGTAGGCATGCTGGAATATATTGAACTGCTTTTAGTGTATTGCAGCAGAAGAACAAGTCTATGACCCTCTTTTGCCAATCTATTAGAAGATTGTGAAAAACAGGTTACTCAGCACTAAGCAGCGAAGCTGTTAAAGATTTTTTAAATCTAGAAATGAGTAATGAATATAAAAGTTATGATAGATCTGTGAATTCAAGGGTTGGCACCTGGGAGTTGGTTCTCTCTACTCAGTTGTATATTTGGATCATGATATATTGTAATGCACATGGCGTCAGGGGAGCCAGGTTAGTCAAGACTGATGTGTTGGATGCGATGAAAGAATTTCGTGGCTCATGCCAATTCTCTAGGTTACTTACATACTCTCCTTTTTCTCTTGTGAAAATGCAAGCAACAACTACAAGTTGTCGTCTCATTTGATATGTTTAGCCATAAAATTGTGCTGGCTTAGTTGCTCCTTTGCTTTGAGTTTCTAACTTGTCCTTTAAGGCCCCCACTACCCCCCTCTCTCTCACTTCAACGTGTTCCCTTGCCATAAATTTGTATCTTCTCATTGGAGCAACTTGGAGGACATTGTTATGTGTCACACAGTCGTTATTTAATCTCATGTTATTTTTCATTTGGGTAAGATGGTTACCCTCATTTCTAGTTCTTGTATTATTTTGAATGCCCAAATTCACATTCTGTCTTGGTTAATGCTTTTTCAGGGCACATTGTTTGTAGCACCACTGTCCATAGAGCATTAGATAGCACCTCTGTCCATAGAGCATTACAGGCCCTTTTCCATTCTTATAAATTCTTCCATTGGATAACTGCTGTTCGATTTATGGAACAAAATGAATAAGCTAGGAACGATAAGTAGGCAGTTCTGCAGCTTATCAACTTAACGCATCGCCATGGCCATCATAGAATCTTCCATTTTCCGGTGCAAATTCTAGGACATTTATGCTACTTTGAGGGAACAATTCAACAGTTACTCTAGCTCATCAGGAGCTTTATGTATATCTTCTATTGTGGGTCAATCTTCTTTGTTTTTCCACTGATGAATGGTGGGGTAAATCAAACTTCTTAGAACCTTTTTGAGATGTTTTTCTTTAAATTTCCCTGCAATTTTTGAAGGTGTGGAAACTTGTTCAGATATCTAGTAGACTTTACCTGTGCTTCAGAAAACTTACGTGTCAATATGGCTTGTTATTTTCTTTTCTCATCACTAGTATAGATGGAATTGCAATCCAATATATCCTAGTAACTGCTATTAAAATAGAGGTGGAAGTAAAATGTGATTACATCATTGCACCAGCTAATTTGGCTGCTTGTCTACAGGTGATCCACCAGAAGTCAAGAATTTCCTATGATGACATCACAAATGACCTTTGTCCTGTAACTTTCTCAACTTCTTCATCCTTTCTCATCTAGTTGCATGTACTGCATTCTGGAACTTTGACATCAAGAGATATGAATAGCAAGTCAGTATTCTGGATAATTTTGTAAACAGATGGATAGCGGTAGCAACGTCCAGTGTTTCTTTCTTTGCAACCTCAAAGATGATTGTCTCTGTCCATCAATGAGAATCACGGATAAACAAATATAGAGAAGACATGTCACTAAATCAGTTAAAAGCTGGTGGATGATGTACATTGTGTGTTAACTTGTAGAAATTGTTGATCACTATATTTTGTCCTTATTAAAGCTTTCTGTCTTTAGGTCCTGAGTGTTCAGCAGCTTTATCGGATCTGTACACTATACTGGGATGACAACTACAACACTCGAAGTGTCTCTCCTGATGTATGTTTTCAAACTACAGCTAGGTGTTCTAAGAAGATTCTCTTGCTGTTCTACTGATGATCACCTCACCTTTTCTTCTTTAGGTAATCTCTAGCATGAGGATCCTCATGACAGAGGATTCTAGCAATGAAGCAAGCAACTCTTTTCTGTTGGATGACACTTCCAGGTAAATGTTTAACCACTGTAGATTGAAGATGGTCTTGTTCCTTTAAACCATCATTTTCTGACTGTTCTTAATGCCTCTTGTGTGAAGCATACCTTTTTCGGTTGATGACATCTCCAGTTCCCTCCAAGTGAAGGATCTTTCTGGCGTAAAACCCGCTGCAGATCTACTTGAGAATCCAGCCTTCCAATTTTTACGGGAATAAGGCTGTTTTCTTTGTAGTTTCAGTATTCCTGAAGAATTTCCTGAAATTTCTCGTTTTTTGGTTTGTCACTCTGTAAATCATCCCCAGTTTTGTCTCTATATGCTAGGTTTTGCTCCAGTTCGTCCATTTCCTGGTTCAGTCATGGCTCTTCAAATTAGAGCTGTAAATTTATTTAGGCTATAAGGGGGTAGGGATGGGTTACACCTTGGAATCCTTCTTTTCTTTTTGTCCTCCTCAACTATTCTCTCTCTCTCTCTCTCTCTCTCTCCTCCCCATGGGTCACTAGAGGATTAGAATTCTTTGTAGAATTGTAGTGGCTTTACGTGTCCAGGATAGTTTGGTGGGAAGAGCTGGTACAGAGAAGATTTAGAGCCTTCCCAAGTATCCATTTGTACAAAACTATGTAAAATGTAAAGGTAACGTTAGGAGCAACCTTCTTAAAGTTCAGAGAGAGTTTGTGGTAGTGTCTGCAAATGCACTCTTTTGGACTACGATGGATTGTCATTCTGTGCTTACATTTTTTATGGTGTAGCATGTGTTGATGTAAGAGCATGTCAAGATGACTGCTTTTCTTTTCCCCCACTTTATTTATCGTTTCTTTGTGAATTCATTTCTGATCTTTTTGGTCTGAACCGGCGCCTTAAGCTCAAGCAGATAGATTTGTAGTCAAGTGAAGATTCTCCTTTATTACTTGTACCGTATGTTGCTTCTTCCGGTTCCTCTTCATTTTTTGAGTTGAGGAAATAAAATATTTATATACTTTTCCTCGGCAGAGCATGCTAATGCATCGAAATAGTTGAGTTGAATGAGCTGTTATATGCATGAGCAAATCGCTCTATGAAACGATGACCTGAATCCTTATTAGTTCTCACTATTAATTTGACAAGCTCTGATAAATGGGTCAGTTTTCGACATTGATTTCATTTTTTCAGATTTATTTCATGCTATGGCGGATGGTACGCTGGTGTGGATGCTGCAAAATACTTGAATGTAGATCTGTTGATTCGACTAAGTGAATTTGGACCATATCTTTCTTTTGTGGTGCGTCTCTATCGTCTCTTAGAAGTGTGCATACTCTTTGTTCTGCTTTCAAGTATGCAACATTTTTCCGAACAATAAAGATCGTGTTTACAACAGAAAAGTACGATGTATAAGCAAAAAACCCCATAGGAATAATTGGCGTCATGATATTTATTGGAGTGTCAAACCGCTCTTGCTGCTAAACAAGAAGTCCCCAATATGGTGCGGAAACATGACACTAGCAGAGACAAAAACTTTGATTTGTGGTTCGTGAGTGCGGCTATTTAGTAGCCTTAATTCTACTTTGCAACTTGGACAGATTAGGATCACAATATGTTATTTACTCAGTGGGAAATGATTTTGTATGCTAAACATGTATCACAATTCACACATCATACGAAAAGCTCACTGCGAAAACTGAAAACTTACATTAACTTATTTTGGCTGGAGATCTTCCGTCCTAACTTATTTTGGCTGGAGAACTTCCGTCCACTTGAAATGTTTCATCCCCTACCTTGTACTAGAAATCATAAATACTCCTACAAGAGAAGACACGGGCTTCTAGCTTGGTTTAAGCATCAACTTTTCGGTCGACAAAATCCAGCCCAAGATTAACGCCCTGCTCAAATGGGCTTCAAGGGTCCTAAAATATTCACAAGTGACGGTTGTATAGTACTCATGAATGAAGGGCATTGTCTCCAACCATATTTCTAATTGGTGGGTTACAAATTATGAAATTCACCTATAAACTTTAGTTAATATAAATGTGGGTGATTGTAATCCACCAATCAAAATATCGGTTGAAAGAAAATATAGCCCTTATTTTTTTCTCCAACCCTAATTGGAGAAAATTTCTCCAATCACAACTCTCATTGGTAGCTTACAAACATGAATATAACCCACATTTAATTTTAGTTTAGTTTGTTTTGTTTAGTTTGTTTTGTTGGTGAAGTCCATAACTTGTGATCACAAAATCACGATGGACAAAAATGTTGCCTAAAAGAAATTGCTTATGATCATGACACACTTGAAGAAAAGATCAATATCCGGGTAGCAGGTGTTCAGGGCCATCTTTTCCTCTATCTTTGGTCGGAGAGAATTTTCTCCAGGCATGCATTCTATTGGTAATTTATAAATACGGGCATTACCCACTATCAATAAGTATAATTTGCACTTGAGTCATTTTCATAATTTGTAATCTACCAATCAGAGACATAGTTTGAGAAATTTTTTCTCTAATTGTGAAAACATAGCCCAACAAATTGGTGCCAAAATGATTGAATGAAGTATTTTATTTGTGTGAACTAGAGTTAGCAACGACATTCGCAAAAATCCAAATAGCCAACAAAAGCATTTTTCAGTCTATCGAAATCACATGCCATTCTTGTACTTGAAGGTTTCATTAAAAGCATGTTGACCATTCCTTCACCAACAGTCTCTCTCTCTCTCTTTCTCTCTCCCTCTCATACAATCATGTGATCACATGTGTCCCCCATGTTTCTTTCTCTCATTGTTTTCTTGCGGTCCAAAGTACTTCCTCTCTGATTCACAGCATTAATTGGACTGTCGAATATTGTATGGGGATACGCTTTCCGTTGTTACAGTTATGGAGTTAGTTGAATCTAGAGATATGATGTTATTATTGTGTTGGAAGAATCGAAGAGATATGAGGCCATTTAAAATGTTTGCCCCCTATAAATAATGTTTCTGAGGGCATAAGAATGGTGGGAGTCTTCTTGTATGGGAGGAACCACATGGATGCATTATTACCTTACAAAAAAACACACATAAAATCACATGAAGATTACATAGTTTAGGGAACGCATGTCCCCAAATAAGAGGTGAGCTAACTGCCAAAGCAAGAAAGGGACAAATACTTTCTCTAGAGCCCAAAGAAAGAAAGAAAAAACAATGACATGAAATGCATCGAAAGTACAAGAACAATGAACATGTCTTAATCTTTGGTGTAGAAGATCTTTAGGTCTCCAAACCCGAGCAGATCTTTTCTGGATTCTCCCTAGCTCCTAAGTTCCTAGGTTGGGGCATTAGGGTGTGGGGATTTTAGTGAGGTACATTCATATCATTTGGTTGGTTTGAATCTGACATTATCTCTCTCTCTCTCTCTCTCTCTCTCTCTCTATCTGTGAAATGGTCAAAGCTCGAGGTTGCCTTGGGATGGTCTTGAGCAACTTAACTTTCTTTTCTATTTTTAATGCCTTAAAAGCAGTTCGGTGCCACAAGAATGGTCTTGTCTTTGCGCCAAGTTCAAGTGCCTAACATGGTATTTGGATCATAATTAGAAGTAGACTTCATTCAGTCAAGCCACTCGACCGACCTTATTAGTTGAATCCAACCATTGGAATTCGTAATGCCTACATGTGGGAATGACATTGAGAGAGAGCGAGAGAGAGAGAGAGAGAGAGAGAGAGAGAGAGAGAGAGAGAGACGTTTATTATTTGCACCTTATATATTATTATGTCAACTGCTTTCCTTTATTTAGGTGCAGAGATTCCTTTATTATGATTGAGTGCATGCTCTTGAGTGTTATACAAAGATATGTAACTGAAAAGGGTAGGTGATGGTCCGGAAAGGGGTTTACTAATCTTGATTTGCAACACTAATTATGTATTGGGCATATTTATATGTGAGGCATGTGCTGGTCTTCCGGAGGCCATCACTTGGCATTCTCTTAAATGACATATATCTTAGGACTGCATTGTTAATGATTTATATAGTTGGAGGAGTGATTCAATATTTAAATGCTCTAATCGTTCTTTGTCACATGAAGTTATTGAGATGTGGAATGAAACTGAAGTGTCAAATTTGATCCATGGGGTTGAGTAGTCAAATGAAAAGTGACCTAGAAGATCGAGATTCAGAGGCCTACATGTAGAATTTGTGAGATAATTGAAAAAAATTAGCTTTTTCATTGTATATATCTAAACATTTGGGAATCGGATCAATCCTTGTCTTGTGCATTAGATAATCATATAATTACCAATGAGATGATTGCAATTTGATATGAGTGCGACATTTGGTGTGTTTCTTAATGATTAACTTTCTTTTTCATAATAAAAACTTTCGGCCTCATTGCTCAGTCAAACAGAGATGCAAGTTCAAAGAGTAGAATAATCATGGGCTTATTAATGATAGGGAAAATACCAAAAACATAACCCACCTTTCATCCAATAATAACTCAATTTTTAAAATATCAAATACATACATAACTATTCTCTTTCACGACCATTTTGCGCCTTCGTATCAATAATATTTCCGTCATATTTACAAAATTGCCATTCTTTTCCCAAACAAACACAACCCCAAATCCTATATTTTACAAAAAAAAAAAAAAAAAAAAAAAAAAAAAAACTAAAACCAACTAAAAATCACACCACTAAAACTCTAACCAATATGCTAAACTAAGTTTGCAATGAGGGCAATTTGGTCTTCTAAATGTGGGACTTTCCTTAGAGGCATGTGATAGAGGTATGTGAGTGACCATTGAATCCAAAATGAGGGATATTTTTCTTGATGACAACAGAACTTACTCTCTTTTTCTTTTAAGATAAAGAGGAATTATAATATTTCTCCTTCCACAAATATTGCCTGTTGCTATTTTGGGAAGAAGAATTTCTTGCATATCTCACTTGATTTGAAGATTTGAAGACGGTTAGTTATTTTAGTTCTCATGCATGTTTCCATGTGATCCTTATTTGAACTACAAACATCAGCATTTGGTTACGTCGACATCTCTCTCTCTCTCTCATCACATGAAATTGAATTATGTCAAGTACCATAGTGAGAACATGACCCATCAGCCCTAGAATATGCAAATTTTATTTTCTTTTTGCTTGACAATCTTCGTCCAATCCAAGCACTCACCAATCCCCAAGAGCAGTCAAACCTCACACCTCCTAATCTCAGACGAGGGACGGCGGTGCACGATACGACGGGTAACCTAAGAAAATTCCGAGAGATTCGTGACCGCTTCTGGCCCAAGCCTATGTCAGTTGATAGAAAGAGTAGTTACAATGCACTAAATAGTTCTTTGTTATGATGGAGTAGATTGAATCGACTTAGAGGCCTAAACCCTCTCATAAGTTCATAGATATGCGAGTAATACATATATACATGCCATCTCTATGTCAATCCATGTACAAGGGATCATGGCACATTGAAGTCACTTTAAATTGATTATTGAAATTTCTCACATCTCATGACTATGAGATTTACATGCTCTTTATATATATATATATATATTATATCATATAGTCCAAAGGAGTAGCGCAAGCACTGACAATTCGGGGTAGAGAACAACATCGAGGGCCTAGTAGTAGCAAAGGTAAAAGCAGATCAAAATCACGCCAAAGAAAGTCCAAAGGACGCGTAAAGTGCTTTAAGTGTCACGAGGAGGGGCACATCATCAGGAGAGATTGTCCTAACCGGAGGAATAAAGTTGATAGGCAGAATGCCACAAGCAGTGTGGCAAACGTTGCCGAGGGGAGCATTAGTGATGCAGAATCTGTTTTATGTGTGACTACTACTTTGTCAGGAGACGAATGGGTGCTAGATTCGGGGTATTCTTATCATATGACGCCTCATAAGAACTGGTTTACTACTTACCAGACTGCAGATGGTGGTAGAGTTCTTTTGGGGAATAATGTAATCTGTAAGGCTGTGGGGATAGGGACAATTCGGATCCAAATGCACGATGGGGTGGTGCGCACATTGACAGTGTGAGGCATGTACCAGAGCTCAAGAAGAACCTTATTTCTCTGGGGACACTTGATGACATCAGGTGTAGGTACATCGCCGAAGGTGGAGTACTGAAGATCTCTCGAGGTGCCATGACAATGATAAAGGGGAAGAAAGTGAATACTCTCTATCATCTACTGGGAGAGACTATGATAGAACCGCTGCAGTTTCATTAGGTGAATTAGACTCTAACTTGACTCAATTATGGCATATGCGTTTAGGGCACATGAGTGAGGCAGGTATAACGATGCTGAGTGAAAGGGGGTTGTTGAAGGGTCAAAAGATAGGAAAGTTGGACTTATGTGAGCACTGCATCTATGGGAAGCAACACCGAGTTAAGTTTACTACAGTTATTCATTCGACCAAACGACTAGTTGAATATATTCATTCAGACGTTTGGGGCCCATCTTCGGTTCCTTCGAAAGGAGGTGCCCGATATATGCTGACATTTATCGACGATTATTCGAGGAAGGTATGGGTTACTTTCTGAAGCACAAATATGAAGTGTTTGATCGGTTTAAGAAATTTAAGGCATTGATTGAGAAGCAGTCAGACAAACAAATCAAGTGCCTGAGAACCGATAATGGCATGGAGTTCTGTGGTAAAGATTTTACCGAGTTCTGTGAGAAAGAAGGTATTGTAAGACACCGCACAGTACCTGGGACACCACAGCAGAATGGCGTGGTAGAACGGAAGAACAGAACTTTGCTTGAGCGAGCTCGATGCATCCTTTCGCATGTAAGACTTGGCAAGGAATTTTGGGCCGAAGTAGTAAACATAGCATGTTACCTGGTTGATCGATCTCCATCATCTGCTATCGAGTGGAAGACTCCTGAGGAAGTATGGTTGGGGAAACCTGTTGATTATTCCGGATTACTAATATTTGGATATCCTACGTATGCTCATGTGAGTGATGGTGTAAGCTTGAGCCGAGGGCGAAGAAGTGCATATTTCTGGGTTATGCACATGGGGTGAAAGGCTACTGGCTGTGGTGCACCGATCCCATATCACCCGGTTTTCTAATCAGCAGGGATGTAATCTTCGACGAGACTGCAATGCTTCAACGGAGAAGTTCTGAGACACAACCAGCAGAGAAGACAGATCATGGTGTCATTAGTGAGGTGGAGCTTCGGGTGGAGACTCCGGAGACCTCGAAGGTGACAGAGGTTGGGACTACAAATGAAGCTGCAGTTCCTGAAGTTGGTGATAGTGAACAACTAGTAAAGCTGCAGCACACTATAGCCACAGATAGACAGAGAAGGCAAATTAAATCATCGGTACGTTATGGTTATATAGATATTGCTTATGCATTGATTGTAGGTGATGAGGTGGAGACAGATGAGCCTTCGTCTTACTCTGAGGCGATGGCTAGTTCGGAGTCGTCGTAGTGGCTAGGGGCTATGAGTGAAGAGTGAAGAGATAAAATCACTCCATCAAAATCAGATATGGGAGTTGATCAAAGTACCCAAGAGCCAAAAAATTTTCGGAAGTAAATGGGTCTTTAAACGGAAAGAGGGCATTCCTGGTGTTGAGGCTGCGAGGTATAAGGCGAGACTTGTGGCAAAGGGGTATACACAACGTGAGGGCATTGACTATAATGAGGTGTTCTCTCCTGTGGCAAGACATATTTCTATTCGTGTTTTACTTGTGTTAGTTGCTTCGCAGGATCTCGAGTTATAGCAGTTAGATGTGAAAACTGTGTTTCTTCACGGTGAGTTGGAGGAGCAGATTTATATGAGGCAATCGGAGGGATTTGCTATTCAGGTAAGGAAGATCATGTTTGCTTGTTGAAGAAATCTTTGTATGGGCTGAAACAATCTCTTAGGCAGTGGTATAATCGTTTTGATACTTTCATGGCTAGTCAAAACTATTCAAAAAATCAGATGGATAACTGCGTTTACTATAGGAGATTGGAGAATGGTTCTTTGATTTATCTACTCTTATATGTTGATGATATGTTGATAGCAGCTAAGAATATGTTTGATATTGATGTGTTGAAGAGGCAGTTAAATGCTGAATTTGAGATGAAAGATTTAGGTACTGCAAAGAAAATATTGGGCATTGAGATTTTGCGTGATATGACTGCAGGAGTTTTACGTCTATCTCAAAAGAAATACATTGAGAAGATCGTGGCACGTTTTAATATGCAATCAGCAAAATTTATAAGTATACCTTTAGCGAAGCACTTTAAACTTTCAGATAAATTATTATCGCAGACTGAGGAGGAAGAGGAGCATATGTCCCGTGTTCCTTATTCTAGTGCCGTGGGTAGTATTATGTATGCTATGGTGTGCACTAGGCTTGATATTTCACAAGCTGTGAGCGTGGTTAGTCGCTATATAAAGCGTCATGGTAAAGCTCATTGGGAAGCTGTGAAGTGGATCCTCAGATATTTGAAGAGGACAACAGACGTGGGTATAGTATACCGGAGGGACAGCAATGGCAATGAGACCACTGGTTTTGTGGATTCGGATCACGCCGGTGACTTGGATGATTGCAGGTCTTTAGCATGGCATGTATTTACGCTAGCGAGTGGTGCAGTTAGTTGGAAAGCATCCTTACAGGATCACATTGCCTTGTCTTCGACAGAGGTAGAGTACATGGCATTAACTTTTATAGTGAAGGAGGCGATATGGTTACAAAGTTTGCTCTCGGATTTTGGGTTAGAACATAAAAGTGTGGATATACACTGTGATAACCAAGGTGCAATATATTTGGCGTATAATCCAGTTTATCACAAGCGAACGAAGCATATTAACATCAGGTACCACTTCATCCGAGATGTCTTAGCTAAGGGTAATGTTATTATAAAAAAGATTGCTACAACAGATAACCCAGCAAACATGATGACTAAGTTTGTTCCTTAGGCGAAGCTCAAGCTCTGCTTGGGCTCTATTGACATCTGTGGAGAGTGAGCGCCCGTCGGGTCATTGGGAGAGCAGTATGGATGATGAGCACTATAACTTGGTTTCAAACATCGAGCCAAGGTAGAGAATTGTTAAATTAATGTCTCGAGTTTGAATTTGGATAACGATTTATTAAACCGAATTTATTGATAAAGATTTTCCAAGTAATAGAAAATTTTCGCTGGACTCTTGAAGATTTACAAAATAGGAAATAAAGATAAAATAAAGGTTTCCTCTTTGTGCGCACGCATATAAAAGGGAAAAGAAGCTCTACGTAGACGAGTTGCTGCTAAAACCCTACGTGGAGCCTCTGCTGCACAACCTCAAGTGAAGCCACCCACGCGATCAAGAAAAGGAGTTATTGTTTTCGGCGTTTGGTTTTGAGCTTGAACGCGCAGTAATTTTGTGCCGTGAGTTTATCTTCAAGTGAGTTGTTTATTTATAAACACTTTGGGTTTGGGGTTAAATTTAGGTGTGGGAAACACTTGAGCATGTGAGTGATTGTAAACTCTGATTCTCCGATTTTAGTGGATTATTTGCTGTTGGCTCTCCCCATGAACGTAGGTACCGATACTTAGACCGAACCACGTAAATTTCCGGTGTCATTATTTTTCTCGTTTATTTCTCTAACGATTTCGCATTGACGTAAATTGTAAGATCCTGTCGTTTCCGCGTATTATATCCCAACAAAACCGTTGTCTCATGACGGCTCCCTCAAACTCACAGCACAACCCACAGAAGCAACGACATGACGCCTCAGAGAGCGACCACTCTTCAGGTTCCTTGCGTGACCGGGCTCTACGAACTTAGGGCAGTGTCACACTACTTGAATTGTTCTTTATAAGACAACCTAACATTTGTTGGGAAAAGTACAAAAAAAATCCTAAATAAATTTTATCAATATCAATTTAGTTCTAAAACTTTCAATTTGATTAATTTAGTCATAGATATTTTTATGTTTTGCCAAGTGAGAACATTTAGCCAATTTAGATTGGAAATTACTGAAGGGGACGCCGGCCATTTTACTTGGCATAGCTGGCGTTGACGTTGACATTTTTTAATGTAATTTTTTAATAAAATTTCCAAATTTTATCTTCTTTTTTTCCCCATTGTGGTTGATGAGGTTTGCCAAAGCTCGTTGGCCATTGGCCGAGGGTTGCGAAGCCTTGCTAACTCTTTTACTTTGTTTTTTTCCCCACTATGGATAATGAGGGTTGCCAGAGCTCTTTGGCCTTTAGGTGAGGGTTGCAAAGCCCTCGCCCATATGTGGGCAAAGTGCAAGCGGCCCCAAGTGAGGCCATAACTACCTTAGCCCATAGTTTGTGAGGCAACCTCATCGGCGGCTGCATGGCAATGGTCAGGGCAAGAGGCTAGCCCCACCAGTGGCCGGCAAGGGCTTTGCGGCCCTTACCCAATGGCTAGAGAGCTTCGGCACCAACTGTGCCATGTATAACGGTTGGTGTCCATGTCAATAATTTTTGGTTTAAATTAGAAAAATACTAAAAAATTCTCAAAATTATTTGAACTTTTTTTCACGTTAGTACCAACTAGGCCACATAGGACGACCGATGTCCACACCAGCAATTTCTAATTTTAATTGGTCAAATAGACTCAATTAGCAAATCACGAAAAATATTGAGGAATAAATTAGGCTGATTAAAAAGTTTAGGATTAAATTGCTATAAATGCAATAGGTTTATGGTTTTTTTTTTATACAATTTTCCCAACATTTGTCCTTCCCAACAAATCAGGAGAGCTAATTTGACAGCATCACAATGTATACATGAATTAGCCATTTTCATTCTTTCAAACAGCATGTGAAAGACTAGGCCTAGTATTACGCCACCAACCATTAGTAACAAGAAGCGAAGCACGGGACAAATGCTTCCCTTCCAGCCCAATGCACCGTATCAGTCTAAATGTTTATAGCATCCAACAAAAAGGGGCATTTACACATTTGACTACTTGAATGTTGAAGTGCTTCAAACTGCCATCGTCTCTCTTTGGATATAATACCCGATACTTCCTTTGCTAGCCAAACCATCCACCTCCAAATCTGCATTAAACTTTCGCTCCAGTCATCAACCTCCACGGACCACGTCAGAACTTCACACTGAGCTCTTGTCTCGAAACATCCGTTAGTTGGAGGGGAATCTGCAGAAATTGTCATACCTTCAAAACTCTCCTCATCTCGAGGCTCTTTCTAAAGCTCAACCTATTTTTGAACATTATTTAGATTTTTCTCTCCAATTGATCCCTCAGTTCTTTTTTGAAATAGAGCAAATTCGTTGAATGTGACCTTTCTACTTATTATAAACCGGAACCCTTGTTTGCTCACACAACTTCTGTCCTTTTACCCCCATGTGCGTAGCCTAGGAGTTTGCATTCTCCACTTTATGTGCCACCAATTACACAAGTCAAAGCTATGCAAGGAACACCGTTAATTTGGTGTAATCAGCAGGCTTACTTGACACATATATGATGTACAAGAGATATATCTAAAAGATATGCTTAATAGGTAGCATCAAATTAATTATAGTTCAAGAATAATATTAGGTTGTCTAATAGTTGAAAAGAAATTACATGATTATATTGGATATAAGAAAATAGATCTTTATTTTTTTTTTTTGGTGACCATGGAACCGCCTCACAGCCGACGAGCCAGCGTAAACCACGGGAGCACTAGCGCGGGGACCCACCTCCCACGGCGTCCCACTTAAGTCGCGCAACAGAACGAGCTGGGGAATCGAACCTTGCCCAGCGGGGGGGCAATGTACACCAGAACCAACTCACCCACGACGGGGTGGGTAAGAAAATATATCTTTTATTCCTAGAAAACCTAATAAATTCGATAGTTTATGAGATCTCGTGTAATGATATCTTAAAAATTGATAATACCTATATGGTCCTCAGTGCATAGAATGAATACCACCCTTGTGTATCAATGCGCATGAGTTATGTGTGGTGCGTGGGAGGACGAGCTCATTTGGTTCACGAGAAGATATCATCTGGATTTGGTTTAATAGACTAAAAAAATCGCGCTTAATAAAACAGTAAAACCCACATTAAAAACTCAATCAACGAAAGATGAATTCTATATGTTTAATCGAGAATGATTCTCAAGCATTATCCTCTAAACAACAAGGATCGATGAATCAATCATGGGATAAAGACATTATAAGTGTTATAACTTTTGCACGGCACTCACTTAAGTATTATAACTTTTTTTTTCAATCACTTGAGTGTTATAACTTGTAAAAAACGTTCACTTGAGTGCCATATCTTTTAATTAGTCACTGGGATAAGAACGTGCCATATCTTTTAATTAGTCATTGGGATAAGAACACCACCTTAAGTGCTATAACTTTGTATGGCGTTCATTTATTTTCACTAATTAGTTAAGTGCCATAACTTTTAAAAAAATTCACTTGAGTGGCATAACTTTCAATCGATCATTTAATGTTTTAATAGCATTCACCTAAGT
Organism: Eucalyptus marginata; assembly: GCA_014182565.1. Lineage (NCBI taxonomy): Eukaryota > Viridiplantae > Streptophyta > Magnoliopsida > Myrtales > Myrtaceae > Eucalyptus > Eucalyptus marginata. The sequence goes on along the minus strand of CM024592.1, from coordinate 32,472,911 downwards.
ATTAGAAATCTAACATAGTATAACATTTGTGGTGAATATTTTTAAAATTTTATTGGCACTCAAGTAAGCATTGTACATAAGTTATTGTACTCAAGTGATTGAAAAAAAAAGATTATAACACTCAAGTGAGCACTGTACAAAAGTTGTGATACTTGTGGTGTCCATTTCCTATCAATTACTTAAGTGCCACAACATTTTAAAAACATTCATCCAAGTACTAGAAATTTGATGTGGTATATAGCACTTGTGGTGAATATTTTTAAAAGCTGTGGTACTCAAATAATCGATTAAAAAGTTATATGACACTCGAGGGATCATAAATAAAGTTATAGCATTCAAGTGAGTATTGTATGTAAATTATGACATTTGAGTGATTGAAAAAAAGATGATGACATTCAAGTGATGTATTATGAAAGTTATGTTACTTATGGTGTCCTTTTCCCTCAATGATCATGTACTACTCAAAGTATAGAAAAACCAAACAATTCAAAAATGAGTAGACAGTTGGGTTTAGTCAAATGATTTTGATCAAGAAGCCTTGCCAGGGAATTCTAAATTGCAAATCCCCATTTGATCTTGAATGCATGAACAAGGTGATCTCTTCCAATTTTTTTTTCCTAGAAACACGTTGGCTTTCCGGATTCCAATGATAAACCATCTTGAACGAGAATTATGAGATAGGACACAGAGTTTGGGGATGAGATGATGGTAATTTGATCTGTTCGAGGCCTTCAAATTTTTAACTAGATTAATGATATCGCAGGAGATAAGAGAAAAGCACAAAAGAAAAGGCAAAATAAAAAAGAAAAGAAAACACTTCACACTATGCCTCGAAAGTATTCGCTTCATGAAACCCTAGGTTGGATGCACGTGCACCTCTTGCTTTGCATGACCATTACTTCTTTGCTTGTGTCATACTCATGTTCCTTCAGTCGAAGAACTATTTTTCCGGGCTTATAAACCTAATGCTATCTAACTTTGGTTAAAGTAAAGGAAAACCCTCATACCATCTGATATCTAAAGTTCTACAAAATTTGAAAATAAATAAGTGACAAAAGAATGAGGGCAAGATAGATGGTATGTACTGGTTCAAAATCGAATGCCCAAGGACCAATATTTCGAATGAGAATAAATGTACTTGCAAGAAAATAAGGATTAATGTTATCACGATGTGACGAGAGCTATCAGAGGGGTTGGCCGAGGTTGCAAAGCGTCTGAGAAGTTGATGTCTCAAAAAATGTAAGGTTTCGAAGAATCAACAGTTCAAATTTGCACACCAAAATAGTATATATGTAAATGGGATTGATCCCCTTGAGGAGATTGATCATCTATGTTTGACAAGAAATGACGAGGAGATTTTGAAAAGAAAAGGCCGTTCATCAAATTTCACTAAAATACGGTGATATCAGTAAAACTTGTAAATTAACTTAGAAAATTATTTGAATCCAATAAAAAAACGAAACAATTATGATTATGGTACTTTGGTTTAAACTTGATCACGGATATTGTGGTCCAAGACCTGGTGGCCCACGAGGCCGTCAAGAGCTGCTTGGGCGAAATGGATCCAAAGAGCTCCTATGCCATGCTTGAAGAAAACTATTTTGCTCGAAGCCTGAGCACGGCCAAGTCCAAGTGTTCGTACCTACATTTTTGTAAGAGCGAGCTTCGAGCCTAAGTAACAAGTTATGCCTAATCTTATGACCTAGCTTAATCTGGTCCAACGGTGGCGAGCGATCATCTTGGTGGGGAAATAAAATAAACTCGGACTCTTCGGGAGGGGAAAATCAACCAAAACCTTATTTCGAAAGAACTTAGAGGAGGCAATAGTCAGACGGTTCGTGTGGTTCCAAATTCCAAAACGACTTAATTTTAAACTACAGTGAACCAACCCCCAAAACGCAAGCACCATGTGATGATACTTTACGAGTATCCACCACACCACCACCACCACCACCACCGTCACCCACCACCACCACCGTCACCGTCGCCATGTGGGAGCGTGGTGATAATGCACAACTTTTCGGTTCCAACTTGGGCGACGATCTTGGAATTGAATCGTGGACGGCGTCCCGACAAGACGCATAGTTACAAAATCTCAGGTTCCAAGAATTGAAACCCTACCTGTCATTTTTCCCTTCGATCTTTCCCTTGCATCGAGAACTCATCATCAAGAACCCACCATGCATGTTCGTGAGGTGTCGAGACTCGCAAGTGAAGGTGAAATCCTGGTTTTGAAGCGTCCACGTAGTCGGTGATTGAACTTGTTCGCCTTGTTTCTTTAACACTTTTCGATGCTGAGTTTCCGATAAATACTTCTCCTAATAAACGATGAATGAACAATTAATTATCTGGACATAAACAAAGAAAGATAGATAAGATATCATGTAAGGGCATGATTGGTTGAGTGTTGACTTTTTATATTATTATTTTTATCCACCATGGTCTATCTCTCTTCTCTTCTTGTTGGACTATTACTCTATTTTTTTTTTATTTTTTTTTGCTGAGTATGCGAGTCGAGTTCCATACTTAAAAATTAAATATCCCCACTCTACCCTGCCCCATTCTCTTATCACCGATTTCGCGCCCAGTGAGATAATATTTTAGTTAAAGATGCAATGCTACATATTATTTGAAATACAGATTGGTTATCGCTTTTGGCTTTGGACCCGGAGATCAAGTTTGACCTCGACATTTTTCCTTTCTAAGAAATTAAGTAGTATTTTATATACTGCCTTATTAAGAAAAGAACCTAATACTCTTCCATATATTCAGAAAACATACAAAAAAGATTTATGCATGCCTCTTTAATAGAGAATTAGGGATATGGATGGTATTAACATCATAACTATTGTATGATGCTCACTTTAATGTCAAAAAATTTCAAAAATTCTCTAAGTGCCACAATATTTAAAGCAAAAAAATGACTTTGGTGACGGAAAATTTGACATGACTTATTGTTCATAAAGTTTTGATACTCGTGTTATTGTTCTTAAAGTTTTAATACAGATGTTTCCAAATTATGGGGAGCATAGTTTTTGTACCAAAAACGTTGTTAAATGCATCAATTTTTGATCCTCAAAGTTGATCAAGAGAATTAGTTTGTTTCCACCATGCTCCAAGCTATGTTGTTGAATCTCTAAACAGAGTAAATTTAAAGAGTTAATAGAGTTGAAGAAAGTTTTACTTACTTTCTTTTTTTTAGGAAAACAAATAGGTTTGCGATTTTAAATAAAATTATTTAACGAGAAAGTCTGCTAGTGATTTTACTTTTTGAGTCTCACAAAATAAAGGAAAAAATGGCAAAGTTAGAATATTTACTTGAGGTATTATGTTTTTGCCTCACGTTGCTGTTTATTCAAATTTCTAACATTAATAATTTTAGAGAAAAAAATTAAATGATCCAATTAGAGTCAAAACTTTAGAATGATGATTTTAGTGCTAAATTTTTTTAAAAGCGGCCATCTAAGTGTCTCTCATGAGACATTTAGATTTTCTGACAAACTAGGTCACCAAAGCCATTTAAATGATTATTTTTTAAAAGCAATGGTACATAAGCGAATTTTTGAAACGTTTCCAAATTAAAATGGGCACCGTGTAAAAATTGTGGCACCGATCCGTCCAATTTCTCTAAAGAATTATTATCTATGTTTTCCCCTTATTTATTGAATAAGCCCCACACAGACTGAGAGTGAGTGGTGTCGAAAAGCCAGACATTCTCCAGATAGTAACGTGACATATAATTTTTTAAATTTTTTAACTAATCCGTTTCTTAATATCACATATTTATGATTTGTGGAAATGCGTAGCCGCCGGTTGCGGAGCCCAACTCCCGAGAGCTTCTTTGGGACTCGAAGTATAGAAAGAAAGCTACAGCTAAAATTCCTCCATTTTTCCACTTTCTCATGCGAACACTGATCGTCACTGACATTGGAATGTCTCAAGCTGTGGGCTTTCCCCACTAGAAATTCTATAATCTATGATCCCTTTCTTGGGGTTTGCTATCATTCGTCGCCTGGATAGAAATTCTAATTTTGATGCATGTTTGCAAGATGTAAAGCGCCAAAGTCCCCCTCCATCCAAGACCTTTGATCTCCTCGTCCTCCCACTCTAAGCAAGCTTGCAATCGTACCGATAATTAAGAGTGTGTTTAGTAACGTTTATGTTTTCGAAAATAATTTTTTTTTTGAGACACTTATTTATTTTTTTATATTATCGATAACAATTTTTAAGCATTTGAACGCGTTTGGTAAATTAAATTAAATTTCTATTCCCGGAAGAGAAATACGTTTGGTACGACCCCATATATTTTTATGACTTAGAATTTTTTTAATTTATTAATAATTTCATTATATTTGTCTTTTTTTTTTTTCTTCTCCTTCCTCCAGCCAATTATCCTCGCCGACCACGGGCGAGGTCACCCCTAGCCTCACCGTGATTGGGTGAGGCGACCTTCCCCAGCCACTAGCGAGGCTCGACCTTGCCGAGTGAGGCTTGGCCTTGCTAGATCTGGCGAGGCCGAGCCTCCCCTAGCCACGACAAGGCTCGGGGGGGCCTCGTTGGTGGCCAGTGAGGTCGAGCCTCGCCCAACCACAACGAGGCTTGGAGGGGCTCGTCGATGGCCGACAAGCTCAAGGTGACCTTGTTGGGGGCTGATGAGGCTTCGGTAAGGTCGCCGGGCCTCGTCTGGCCGGTCGTCGGTTAGCATCGAGGCCGGCGATTTGGTGGGGAAAGAAGAGAGAAAGAGAAAGAAGAAAAGAAAAGAAAAGAAAAGAAAAAAAAGCTTGTTTTTGGAGCTGTTCCCGAGAATAAGAAACAATTTTTTTTTTTTTTTTCTTTTTTTTGTTCTAAATCTGTTTTCGGGAATAAATTTGTTCTCAAGTACTAAAAACTACCAAATATGTCTCAGCTCTATTTATATTCCCGGGAACAAAAGAACATAAACACTTATTATGGAAGCGTTACCAAACACAGCCTAAACAATTCTAATTTATCATCTCCTTTGGGGATCGGAAAGATAAAAATAGATCATACGGAGTTCATCGGATGAGTATCATATAGCTTATCCACCCGATATACGCTAGTGGTCGAACAAATAGAATTCTAAGGCACCGATATACGATAGTGGTCGAACAAGTAGAATTCATATTTTAATTATGTTTCTGTTCAATTTCTATTCCCAGGAACAAAAGAATAGAAACATTTATTCCGAGAGCATTACCAAACACTGCCTAAGCAACTCTAATTTATCATCTCCTTTGGGGATCGGAAAGATAAAAATAGATCATATGGAGGTCATCAGTTGATGAGTATCATATAGCTTATCCACCAAATATACACTAGTGGTCGAACAAGTAGAATTCTAAGGCACCGAATATACACTAGTGGTCGAACAAGTAGAATTCTAAGGCATGGCACTTTGTCCTACGTGGTACTTAGATCTCATTATGCAGGTGCACCTGTGTTCTCATATCCGATATTATCCATGATGAATACATATTAACACATGCGATTTCTCCATCAATCCATCTCCGAAGTCTTTCTTTTACTAGTGATCGTCCTCTGTATAATGGAATCCATAATGATTTCTTCCTTTCAACATCATTGTACGACTTATAAACCCCCTAGATTGCACAAAAATCTACCAAATCAAGCTTAATTAATGTCCAACTAACACTCGAAATGGACATTTGTCCCATCATGCGATACATGCCTAGTAAACAAAAGCTTGTCTTTTTTTCAAGGCTCCGTTTATTTTACGAAAAATAAATTATTTGACTAACATTTTTCTAAAAATAACTTTTGTATTACTTACAAATTAATGAATGAAAAATGTTTTCATCTTTTACAAGATATTAGATATAAGTTATTGTCGGTAATGAAATCATTTTTCAATAATTAATTATTTTAAACGATATAAGTGATCATTTTTAGAAAAATATTTTCTGAATAATTTATTTTCCATGAAATAAACAAATCTTTTTTCCTTCCACACAAAAATAAGAGCCCACTAGTACTGTCTTGAATTTAAATAATTCTAATTATTGGGATATTACGCAAAAAGCTTCAATCATAAACGTTTGGAATTCCACATTCTTGCCCAAATGACTTACCTTGTCCACGAATTTGCAGAATGGAAAAGCTGCTAAAAACAACACCGTATATAAGAAAAGCGTCTTGCCAACAAGTGGCCCTAAGACACTAATAAAATTGACTGAAATTGGAGACCGTGCATTTTTTTAATTAATTTTTTTCATGAACTTTGAATATAGAAGAAGCGCAATTTTTTACAAAGTTACTTACTTCAAATGAAGAATTTCGCATTTTTTAGGTGTATTTAGTATGACTTAGTAAGTAGTAAGTACTCTGGGGACACTTTTTAAGATTATTTTTCCGATGTTGAGGCTCTCTTTCAAGTAATATCTAGTCAACTAGCTTGTGGAACTTCCAAAGAGACGATATTGCAAAGAATGGACAGCTGAAAAGAGAGACCTGTGTACATTCTAAGTTCCTATAGGCGGGTCCCACATGAGCATTGTCTATAGACCCGGTCCATGTAATTGGGTCTAGAGTTAAGTGAAATAAATTTTTTTATGGAATTACTGGTAACTATTTTAAAAGTTTAAGTTGATAGATGGAGTCATGATACATTATTTAAATATTACACTTCCCTTTACGCATAAGTTTGATATTGGTCTTAGCCCAAATTGTAGAAATATTCAGTTGTGGCGGCAAATGTGGGAAGGTAAATAGAGAGTTGTGGAACCGGAATCCACCCGTTTGTTGCATGGATCCACCCGAGAACCGGACCGCCGGGAAGGTGGAACGAAAATTTTTAGCCCCACAGAAGAGTTCAAAGAGCCGGTACTCACACTTTGGCAAGGAACCGACAAAAAAAGGGGCTTGGAAGGTTTGAACTTGGGACTTTTTAACTCTAATATCATGTAAAATTTTGTATGACTATTGCAAACAATTTTAAACGTTTGAGTTGTTAAATAAAGAGTGGTGTATTATTTAAATGTTCTAAGATAAAGGTTTTTTTTTCCCTGTCTTGTCCTGCTGCATTTGGCTTTAAACTCTTCATCAGGTGCTTGTAAAGATTGATGGAAATCATGGGAAAAGGCCTATCAATTAGTGTCACCTATAAATCAATGGTGTTGATTAGTGCCTCTAAAACAATTGTTAAAGCCAGGATAGTAATTGATCACGAATCGTTTTTGTGACCTAAAATTTGATCTTGAAAAATTGATCGTGAAAGGTCAGCTAGGATAGTCTTTGCAACCAAATTTTCATCTTAGCCACCAGAAGAGATCTCTCGTGATTATATATTTTGGTCACCAAAGAGAACTGGGAAATTTTTTCTTGTCGTTTCGGATGACCAAATGTTTGGTCGCCAGTCAGGAGACCAAATTATTGGTCAATATATTATCAACATTTTAAAACAAAATTACTCGATACTAATTTTGCTTAATGAGTGTCTTTAAGAAACTTACAATTGTGCATTCGACATTTGTCCACCTACTTCCTAATAAAGCCCATTTTGCGAACTTCACTTTTGATTTGGCGTTCTTGGACCATGCACAACCTTTTCAACTTATTTAAGGTCACCCACGATTCAATGTGGATTTGGCAAATCTACTCAGCAGATTCGTAGGACGCCAGACAGTTTATATACCATGCAAGTTGATCAATCTCACAAGTTGTGCTCCTCGAGAGAAGCATTTTCTTTGCCATAGACACAAGCGAAATGCCTAGGCTTGTAACCTAGACGCGTAGTATTCACAAGTTCCTCAAGGAAATGCATTAATTGCAAAGATTAAAATCGTCGATAGATATCGCTAAAACGTACACCTACATGCACTATGTATCCCCCATCACAACATCGGGCAAAGCTTTTGGATGATGATCCCATGTCTCAACTTCTTACGGAAGTTCGACTTCAAGATTTGAATACATTAGTTAGCTAGCCATCTTTCGCTTTTTGAGTTTCAGCCCTTCTTCACTTCTTCACCTTTTGGAGGAGAGGGATTTGACCTAAATCTCTTCCTTCCCCTCTTTGATTGTTTTACCTTCTATTTTCTCTTGTTCTTGCTCTACTTTATTGATCTAAATCTAGATTTTGGAGCTCTCTTCTCCCAGTCTTAGATTTAGGAGCTTTTATCTTCCAATCTAGTTTAGATCTATGAGTCTTAATGAATAAGCATTCTGTCTTTAGTTTTAATGGTATTCACAGCAGTCATGATATTACATCTAGGCTCGTTCAACTTCTTTTTGTTAGAAGCTCTGGTGTCTTGCATTTGTTAAAGGGCTTGTTTTCATAGGTGTCAGATTTGAGCTTGTTCAACATGTTTTTGTTGCCTCTTTAAGATGATGTTGTTGGGGACGGAGAATATAGGCATACACTGCCGAAATGCAAAGCTGTAACTACTAATGGAGATTTCGGTGTGTGCTTATCATTGATGGTGATGTATGATTTGGTAATTAGCTGCCAATCTTTTTACTTAGATGCAGTCACAATTTGTTCTTGAAGGATGAGCATGTGCGTACCTCTGTCGATCATATGCTAGGATGATATACCTTGATTTATGGATTTCAATTTGTTTTGCAACTCTATGGGCATACCAATTAGAGTCATCTTACAAGGAAGTTTGCATGTGAAATATATCCATAATTTACAACTTATCGATCACAGTAATGTCACCAGGAAGTTTTCTCCAATTTGAGATGGATGAAAATATTGCCTTTAACCAAATTTAAAAATGGATGAATTTCATAATCGTTATTGACTTTTCTCCAACAAAAGATGAATAGAAACATAACCCGACAATTCACCTATCTCTGCTTGACGTGATTGTATTAACGTTTTGTCTATGTATGATGATGGAATATCAGGAGTTCGCATAACTTAGATTTGTAGGATAAACAAATATCTAATAGATTAAAGAAAAAGTGTTTCGATTTCATTATTTTGTCCTAGAATCTCGAGTCTATCATTGTATGTTTCAGCCAAATCATTGCCCGGAATGTCAGTATTCAAATGATAAATATAGCCAAACGAAAATTCATGACTCAAAGAGATTGACCTACAGGGAGATAGCTACAGTTCAGATGATTATACAAAGGAAGAAAAAGAAACAACTCTCTTTTGACTCCATTTTCTTGGATATCGGTTCCATATATAGTTTTTCGGAATCGCATTCACGGCATGTGTCGAATGCAGAACCATGTCTGGACCACTGACATAATAGGAGTTTAAATGGTTAGTTCACCGGACTAAATGTTCAACAGAAAGAAGCTTAAATATTGTAGGTGGTGTTATTTCGTTGGTAATCTAGTTGAAACATAATTAAAGAATGACTGAATGGTTACTCATTTGTTTTTGTTGCGATTAAGTGAGCGATCGAACAATAATATAGACAGAAGAATAAAATAAATCGGACACCAGATTTACGTGGTTCAGTCGTAAAGACCTACGTCCACGGGGAGAGCAGCAGCGAATTTCACTATAGATCAAGCGACACAAGGAGATTACACACTCAAGTCACTCAAACACTCTCTCGATGTTTCCCAAGCCCCAATTACAACCAATAACTCACACAGTGTTTAGCCCCGAAAATTCCTCGAAAATAATCTCTCAATCTCACGAAGGAATTACACGCAAATCTTACCTCAAGATTTAATCGGCTACAAACACTAAACTTCTTGGATGTAATTCACGAGTAAGAACGACAAAAAAATCCCTCACAAGCACTCGACAACTAGACGGCGCTTCAAGACCAACTCTTCATGATCAATGGCGGAACACCAAGCACTCACGCGGCGCTTCAATACAATTTGTGATCCACATCTACCACCCACGGCCACAAGTCTATATATAAGTAAAACCCTTATTCTTTTGCCAACTTCTAATAGGATTCTATTTCCTATCTAAAACGATTTTATCCAAAACATATCTTTATATATTTTAAACAAAATCCAAATCTAGGTCAAAGTTGAACTTTCCTATTTTAGCGGCCAATTTCTCCAACGCAGATTCAAACTTTGGGAAGTTGATCTTCGGATATTCTTTGCTCAATTTCGAACATCCGCAACATATCCAATTTGGAATATTCTGAATTTCATATTGGACTCAAACTTGAGACATATTTTAACAATCTCCACCTTGGCTCGACGTTTGAGCCAAGTTGCAATCGCCCGCAAAAATTCAAACTCGCTACTACTTTCCCATAGCCCCAAATGGGCTCAACCGCCACGAGATATTATCCAAGTCCAAGTCTCGCTTGAACTTCGCCATAACCGAGGACCTCATCGAATACCAACTCCACATGCACCTTTAACTGCTCCGCAAGGATTTTCTCGACACAACCTCCTTAACCGCGAGATAAAGCAAAACCATTGTTGCATCCATATCGTCGGGAGATTGAAAATGTTCCTTGTCAATATTAGCAGTTACAGCAACCATTGGCTCTATAAGCTCCACCTCGCTATGAGCACCATCTGTGTCGATTACTTTGCTAGTACTCGTATACGCTACCTCAGGAGTTTCTGGTCGCAACTCCACCTTAAGATGAACACCGTTCAGATCCATATTAACACTGCCACAAACACTCCTAACCAGAAGTATTGGAGACTCATCAAGGGTAACTTATCTGCTGTCAACATGTGAATTTATATTCAGACACCACAACTGATTGCCCCACTCACCTTGTGCATAGCCATGGAATATGCACATTGCCCTCCAATCAAGCTTACCATTACTCACTCGAAAATAACACGGGCAACCAAACATTCTAAGAATAGAAGAATCAGCAACGTTACTTGACCACACTACTTCAGGAGTTTGCCATTTAATAGCAGTTGATGGGGATCTATTCACCAGGTAGCTTACCGTGCTTAGCACATCAGCTAGAATTCTCCTAGCAATACCAGTACTAGAGATAATTTTACGGCCCATCTCTAGTAATGTTATACTCATCAATTCTGCAAATTGTTGTGATTTATTGGCACTAGTACGATGTTTCACTATGCCTTCTTTCATGCAGAATTTATTTGCCAGCTCCGAGTAGAACTCCATGCTATTGTTAGTCTGCACATGCTTGATTGACTTACCAGTCTCCATCTCGATCAAAGCTCTTGACTGCGAAATCCTGACACCAGCATCAAACTTGTGCATTGGCACAAACACCCAAGTCTTCCTCGAGCAATCAAAAGACTCTCGAACAGATGCATTCGACGTCTCCGTAGCGAAATTTTTCACTTTGTCTTACCTTGAAGTTTATACAGGCCTCCATGCTTGATTCCTTTCATTATCACCAAGGCACCTCGTACAACCTTTAGAACTGCACCTTTTGAAGAATACCTGCAACCAGCTGAATCTAGGGTACCCAAGGAAATTAAGTTCTTTTTCAATTCTGGAACATGTCTTACTCCAGTCAATGTCTTCACAATGCCATCATGCATTCTGATTTTAACATCACCAACACCCACAACATCGCACTCAGCGTTGTTCCTTAACTGGACTTTACCACTACTCGTGCACTGATAAGTGATAAAACAGTTTCTATTTGGTGTAACATGAAAAGAACAACCAGAATCCATAATCCATCCATCAAACGATGAATAACCAGTGACAGAGAAGACATAATCGGCACTATCTGCTACAGCTGCAACATTATCTGCAGAATCAACCATAATTCCCTTACCCTTCTCATTCTTCAGCTTAAGGCAATCCCTTCTAAGATGCCCCCTCTTGCCACAGCTCCAATAGACAACATTAGTAGTCCTAGACTGACTACGCCTATTTATATTAGTACTACTATTACCCACACGTGTTATAGATCTTCTTCTATTTTCACCTACTAAAGCAGCAGATACATGTTCGCTAGATTCTCTTTTATGAATGTCCTCGCTCAAAATTAAATCTCGAACCCCATCAAACGTCAAACTTGTTGACTCAGAGGAACTACTAACAACAGTAACAGTAGTATTCCAACTATTAGGCAATGAGGATAGCAGAATCAAAGCACGTACCTCATCTTCAAAATTAATCTCAACTGAACTCAATTGACTAACAATCACATTGAATTCATTGATATGATCTGCAACTAACGCACCTTCGCTCATCTTCAAATTAAACAGACGTCGCATCAAACAGACCTTGTTGATCGCAGAGGGCTTCTTGTACATATCCGACAGGGCTTGCATTAAATCAACAGTGGTCTTCTCCTTCAAGATGTTAAACGCGATGTTACGAGCCAACGTCAGCCGAATAACACCCATAGCTCGTCTATCCAGCAAATCCCAATCAGCTTGCTTCATCATCTCTGGTTTCTCCCCAGATAAGGGCAAGTGCAATTTCATCTGGTAAAGATAATCTTCAATCTGCATCTTCCAGAAACTAAAATCCTTCCCATCAAATGCATCGATTCTCACTTTTACTTCTTTTGTCGCCATCGATTCGCTTCAACTTAGCCAAGCCTAGCTCTGATACCAATTGTTGCGATTAAGCGAGCGATCGAACAATAATATAGACAGAAGAATAAAATAAATCGGACACCAGATTTACGTGATTCAGTCGTAAAGACCTACGTCCACGGGGAGAGCAGCAGCGAATTTCACTATAGATCAAGCGATACAAGGAGATTACACACTCAAGTCACTCAAACACTCTCTCGATGTTTCCCAAGCCCCAATTACAACCAATAACTCACACAGTGTTTAGCCCCGAAAATTCCTCGAAAATAATCTCTCAATCTCACGAAGGAATTACACGCAAATCTTACCTCAAGATTTAATCGGCTACAAACACTAAACTTCTTGGATGTAATTCACGAGTAAGAACGACAAAAAAAATCCCTCACAAGCACTCGACAACTAGACGGCGCTTCAAGACCAACTCTTCATGATCAATGGCGGAACACCAAGCACTCACGCGGCGCTTCAATACAATTTGTGATCCACATCTACCACCCACGGCCACAAGTCTATATATAAGTAAAACCCTTATTCTTTTGCCAACTTCTAATAGGATTCTATTTCCTATCTAAAACGATTTTATCCAAAACATATCTTTATATATTTTAAACAAAATCCAAATCCAGGTCAAAGTTAAACTTTCCTATTTTAGCGGCCAATTTCTCCAACGCAGATTCAAACTTTGGGAAGTTAATCTTCGGATATTCTTTGCTCAATTTCGAACATCCGCAACATATCCAATTTGGAATATTCTGAATTTCATATTGGACTCAAACTCGAGACATATTTTAACAGTTTTGACTCAGAAAAATATAGCTTGAATCTCATCGTCTTGTGCTCGGTGTAATCTTAGGGGTCATGCCTAGTCTTTTATGTGCGGAATCTTATTCAATACAAATGGATTAGATCTTCTACAGACATATATATTGGAGATTAAATCTAATTAAAAAGTTTGAATATCTATATCGTAACAAAAATAACCCGTAAATTCAGATAGCCCAAACCCCTTTTTGACGTAGGCCATAAATGTTTTTTTTTTTTTTTTTTTGGGAGAAAAGGCGGGAGGGGGGGGGGGGGTGGGTTCTCTTGAACTCAACTAATTGAACTTGATGATCCACACCTTGAAAGCTGATAGTTTTCTAATGCAAAATAAAAAAACAAAGTAAAGTCGAAGTGGGCTTATGGAATATTTTAATAGTTACAGAAAGAAAGAGGTCTTGAGCTTTATCATTTGGGAATGAGTTTAAAAAGGGAGGGGTACCCGTTCCCAATCCTAATCACATGCTCCTTTCCGGCCCAAAGTTTCTTCCCTATATATAACCCCCGACCTCTCTCACTCTACACACCATCACTGATTTAGCCAAACAGCAATAATATCCTCTCTCTTGTCTCTCTCCTCCTGTTCATCTTTCCGCAACATTTGAACTCGTTTCACTTCATTGTTTCTTCTCTCTCCCCCTTCAAAGGTTGCAAAACTCAACCTTTTCGCTTCACCCTTTTAAGCACTAAAAGCACAAAGACCGTCCTTAATGCCCAACAACAGTACTTGTCTCAACACACCAGACATGCTCCAAAGCCTTGACCACGGGACCTTCTTCTCCCGCCGGTGCATCTGGGTCAACGGGCCGGTCATTGTCGGCGCGGGCCCATCAGGCCTCGCAGTCGGGGCCGGGCTCAAGCAACAAGGCGTGCCCTTCATCATCCTTGAGAGGGCTAACTGCATTGCCTCCCTGTGGCAGAACAGGACCTACGATAGGCTGAAGCTTCACCTTCCAAAGCAATTTTGCCAACTCCCCGACTTCCCGTTCCCTGAGGACTTCCCAGAGTACCCCACCAAGCACCAGTTCATCACCTACCTTGACTCCTATGCCAGGCACTTTGACATCAGTCCTAACTTCAATGAAACGGTGCAGTCTGCCAAGTACGATGAGACCTTCGGTCTCTGGCGGGTCAGGACGGTCCTGGTGGGAGGGCCTGGACTTGGCCAGCTTGAGGTTGAGTACATCTGCCGGTGGCTCGTGGTGGCCTCTGGCGAGAACGCGGAAAAGGTTGTCCCAGAGTTCGAGGGCCTGGAATCTTTTGGGGGCGACGTGACGCATGCCTGTGACTACAAATCTGGGGAGAATTTCCGTGGAAAGCGCGTACTGGTTGTCGGCTGTGGGAATTCGGGAATGGAGGTTTCTCTTGATCTCTGCAATCACAACGCAAGGCCATCCATGGTGGTTCGCAGCTCGGTAAGGCTGAAACCACGTCAGCAACATTTAGCAACATTGATGTGTGGCAACGAGAAAATTGAATTGACAAAACACTTACGCTCTGTTTTTGTTCAAACAGGTTCATGTGTTGCCAAAGGAAGTGCTAGGGAAATCCACATTTGAACTGGCAGTCTTCATGATGAAATGGTTACCACTTTGGCTTATCGACAAGATCCTCATATTCCTAGCTTGGTTGATCCTTGGAAATGTCGAGAAATATGGTCTTAAAAGGCCAAAAATTGGGCCTCTGCAGCTCAAGAATGCTGCAGGGAAGACCCCTGTTCTTGACATTGGTGCACTAAGCAAGATCAGATCCGGCCAGATCAAGGTGGTCGCAGGGATCAAGAAGTTCTCAAGTGGTCGGGTCGAGCTCCTTGACGGGGAAGTTCTCGACATTGATTCCGTCGTCCTTGCCACCGGGTACCGCAGCAATGTTCCTTCTTGGCTCAAGGAAAGGCATAGAGTGATGTCTTTCTTCCTCTTTCCCAGATTTACTTTCGTTTATTATACTCTGTTCATCTCTGCGTCACGTTTTAGGGGAACCGGTGATACAGTGGTCAGCTTGTGAGTACAGTTTTTAGTTTGCTCGTCCTATAAGAGCAACTTGTGGAATGAAACTCGCTTGGTAAAGGTGTTTGTTTTACGCGTTCTGCACCTGGAATTTGCATACTGTTAACTGAAAACCAGGGGTTATTCAAGTTGTTTCTCTCCCACTCTCTATATAGAGATTATTTTTTGAGCTCTCAAACCAAAACCGAAGATTAAAGATTTCATATACATGGGACCCACCCTGTAATTCACTAAAATTCAATATGCTTCTTCTGACTTTGGTCTGCTTTAGGAGCGAAAAGTTTCGCTGCTCATCGATATGGATATTCTTGATTCTAAAAGCAACCATTCTTGTCAGGTTCGCTTTATCCTTGCTTTCCTCTAGTAGATGTCACTTATAATTTTTTTGATGGTTCGTGAATTTAAAAGCAGGAAAACGAAAGAAATGTTCCTTTTTCTCCAAGCAATCCTCTTTCTCTTCCGGTTCTGACCCCTATTTCCTTCCTCAGATTAAGCAACATTTCTGTGATTGTGATGTTTACAGGAGAACGAATTCTTTTCCGAGGACGGGATCCCGAAGAATCCATTCCCAAATGGATGGAAAGGCAGGGCCGGGCTCTATGCGGTTGGGTTCACCAGGAAAGGCCTGTCTGGCGCGTCTCTGGATGCAATCAGTGTGGCACATGACATTGGGAGGTCATGGAAAGAGGATATGAAGCAGAAGAAGCATTCGGTCACGGCTCGCCACAGAAGATGCATTTCGCACTTCTGAAACTAACATTAAAATGGCCCGTATACTTGAAACCAAGGGTTTTAATTCGGTTTTACCTTTTCATTTGCCTTTGGATTTTTGGATTGGTAGATGGGAAGTGTGCAAGTATTGTGTAGTGTAAACATAATTGTCTGGATCTGATGAAGGACAAAGAGTCTACCTAGAAAGCAGCCCTCTCCAATGAAAAAGAAAAGAATTCCTAGTTCAGACAATAAGAGGGATTTTTGTTTTCTTTTGTAAAAAGGAAGATGAGGCTTTTTATTTTTATCATCCGTCAATGTATGTTGATTCCCTCCTGTTGTAAGAAATTTGTTATGCATTTAAGAATCCCAAGTGAAGTGACACTTCTTTTTCTTCAATAAAAAGAACCGAATATATTGTGAGACAATCCGCAAAGTGGACCATTTGAGAATATGACAGAAGGTTAAGTTCCAAAGTCAAAGTACGAAGCATTCACTAATAATTTAAACTTTTTTTTTTCCCACCTTTAGTGTACTTAATGTTGGAAGCGCACACCAAAATTCAATATTCAATATCTTCATTTGGAGAGATCACCAAGAGAGCTCAAGTCCATGCTTGTCATACATATTCAATTGCAGTTGGACCTACCTTAACCTACAAGCTTAAACCACGAATTATGATTCAATTAGAATATATTAATTACTTTTCTAACATAATTCACATGCGTTTCTCAACAATCTGTAGCTCACGTGTGAATTATTCATCAAACACTGATACACATTGGAAGAAGACCACCAATCAATCATTGGATTTGATACCATTTGTTAGAAGTGAGTTACCATCACCTCTAAGAGATCTCCAAAAGGAAGCCTAAGTTAAAGCTCGTTAGTATATCTAGTTAGACTAACATGATTCAAAAGCTTAAATTAGTGAATTATAGATTGAGTAAGATATCTTAACTACTGCACATCACACTAAGTCTCTAATGTGAGACTTTTCTAACTTAACTCATACGTGCTTTTCAATAATTCAACTCTAATGATCTGACCTAATATAGAAAAAAAGTGGCCATTTCGTGAGGCATTTTTAGCAAGGGAAATAGTTGTCCATCAATTATATATAGTCACATAATTAATGGTTGTGATAAATTTTATCCATGTAGATCCCGGTTTAGGGAAGTGTCTTTTTGTTTCCGCTTTTTTAGGTTCATCGGATCTTGCCCATCAACACTCTCTCCATCCAATGGGAGGTGGGGCCGAGTGTCCAAAAGTAATGTTCTGAGTGGTGACGATTTGGATGGATCTTTCCATTTAAATAGTACTTTTTTTTTTGGTCGAACATTTAGATAGTACTTCACAAGCCACATTTATCTACAGCTATTTTTTCATGATTACTTCAAACACAAACAAGGAAAGAACTTTCTTCCTAGTTTTATCACCTGATCAAAAATAGAAAAAAATAGATGGTTTCGTCGTTGAAAATATTCATGGAAGGACAGGAAATTGAAACCACGAACGTCAAAGGACAACCCACATGAGCACCCATACCCCTTCTGATTTGACCTTGGAATCGCCCCAACATGCAAACTCAAATTTTGAATAGTGAAACCGGGTGAGTCGATTCTTCTCCTGCATACTGTAAACATTGCAATGTCAGGCAAAGCAATGCACTTATTGAATTCGATGATACTTTTGTAATTACTGATTCACCATAGCACAACCTGCACCACATCCATAGTCCAGTTCTCAATATCAAAGAAATTTTCTGAGATTTCTATGTAGACGCTACAGTTGCTAAGAAATGAAAAGATACATCATGGGCTTGGCCATGGCCACCAACATTTTCCAATTCTTGGTTCCACACTAGAGGCCCATCTCTCTATGTTTCTTCTAACAGGGTCTTTGGTACGATGAAAATGGTGAGGCATGGAGTTATTATAAAGTATGCTCTTTTAGATAAGATCTGGAAAAAATAAAGCAAAATAGTATTTGAACAAGTAATTTTGTACATGTGTCGCTTTTGTCTGGAATTGGTTAGTTGTTAGCAAGTACATCTTTTGTGCAAAGATGTATTTTTATTTCTCTGTTCAACAAGGTGTATGCATCAGCCATATTGTTATTTAATTTATTTTTCAATTAACAAATGTTTGGGATAGCTTTTTATGGTGAACTTAAAAAGAAAATAACACCATAAAAAAGGTAGAAAATTGAAAAGTTCATAGATCTTAGGTACCTTATATCCTACTTTTTATGGAAATTTTTAATAGCTTCTTGGACGAGTCTAGTGTTCCATTTCCGAAATGTTTTCCATGTCGATAGATTTTAGAAAAATATTGGTAAAAAACCTGATTTCTTGATAACTTGTTGGTAATATACCGACGTTTATGAAAATACCCTTTTATTGTTACCGTTGATAAATTATTCAATTTCCTTATTTTTACCCTTATTTTTTGTCTTTCGTGCCAACAAGTTACATAATAAACTTTTTTATGAATTGCCAATATTAATTGGAATAATTTACCAACTTTTTCTTATAAGTACCATATCACTTTAGGCGACACACCAATTCTCATTTGAAATATTTACCAATGTTTATTTGGTTATTTTGATTATCGGTCTTTTTTTTTTTTATCGTTTATCAATTTCTATTTGTTTTTCCTGCTAATGTCTTGAATTTATTGCCTCTTGTGCGAACTTAGCAATGTCCACTTGTGTGGTTTATCGATTTTCTTCTCCCATTAAATTACCAACTAGTTTTTATTTACCAACTCTTATTTTAGTTATTTATCAATGTTTATTTGTTCTTTTCTAGTTTTGCCAACTTTTCTATTGAGTTATGAACATTTATTTGCCTTACTTACTAGAGGTTGAATGCACCGACTATTTGTAGAATCTACCAACCATAATAAGAGCAATTACTTTCTATCCGATTAAGTTACCAACAAATTTTATGCTACCAATTTTTATTTGAGTGAAATGGAATATTTCATTCCTTAATTTGGATTGATTGTTATCTGATACGTGATATTTGGCATATCCAATTAGGGCTTATTGATAAAGTTGATTTAATTATTAATTTGATCCGTAAAGATATCGGATCATCTTTTTAATTATTTCAACTTATTATTGGATAATTGCGCTATCTGAGATTGCGATAATCTTTAATTTGACCCGTGAGACAACATATCATTTTTTTATGATTATGTTTGAGTGCCTCATCAAGATTAAGATATCCATTAATCTAAGACGTGAGACGACGGATTATTTTTCTGGATATCGTAATATTTTATTTGAATCTTGATTGATATCTTGAATGGTTTTGAAATTTTAGAATTGCTAGCTCTAATAAATAAAAGTGCCAAAAACATTGCTGTAGGATGTTAGATTTCCTTTTCTTTAATTAAAATTGCATGTTTAATTATTAGGTAATTTTAATTTCGAATTAAAAAGAAAGCACAAAAAATATCATGCATGTGTCATGTAAAATTAGGTCATCCTTTGCACATCATTTAGTTATTGTGTAATTAGGATCATTTAAATGTGTGACATGCTAGGATAGTTGCATTAATATTTGCTCATCATTAACTTAGGTCATGTGAGTAACACCGCATGGCATATAATTTGCCAATTAGATTGCACGTTGTGTGTTGTGTTAGTATAGATATATTTTTATACATCATTACATTGTATTGCACATAAATTAGGTTTCATTAAATAAGAGAAAAACCCAAAAAATAATTACTTGCTTTGCGTGTTTAATTTTTTTGATGCAATTTATTTGATTGATCAATAATTGTTGAGCATTCGTGTGATTACCTTAGTTGCATGATAGTGGTTTAGATAAAAATTAATCTAAATTGCCTGCAAAGATATTTTTGAAAATAAAAAGAATGGTACCGAAAGGATATTAGAGAAGTCTAGTGTAACCAAGTCCCCGTATCCAAAGTCTCTAGTTTGTAGGAGTAAAATAATTCTCCCATTATTTTACTTAGGTTTCTAATCGACCTACCATAAACTGATTAGTGGCAACTCCTAGCTAATAATCTTTTGCATGCTAAATACTTGAATCTAAGTCGTGAATTGGTATGAGCTTGGGAGAGCCCAAACTAAGGGTCCGTTCGTTTCACGGAAAATAGGCCATTTCCGGAAAATATTTTCCCGGAAGTCATTTTCCAGGAAAATGACAATATTTTCTGGTGTTCGGCTAAAACCTGAAAATGTTTCGGAAAATATTTTCCGGTGTTCGGTAAGGAAAATATTTTCCGCTCCCAGATTGGCGAGCGCGAGCGTCAAGCTCGAGGCTCGCCAGATCGACGAGCGCGAGCTTGAGATCGACGACCTTGAGGTTCACCTGGTGACGGCCAACGACTAGCCAAGAAAGAAGAAGATGGGAAAAAAAGAAAGGAAAAAGAAAAAAAGAAAAGAAATAGGACAAAAGAAATAGAAAAGAAATAGAAAATTAAAAATAATTTGAATAAAAAAGAAAAATACAATTTAAAAATAATTCGAATAAAAAAAGAAAAGAATAAGAATAAATGGGAGGAGGAAATGAGGATTTGTAGATGTGTGAGATAAGAGATCAAGTGAGGAAAATGTTTTCCACTTTTCAAAAGTGGAAAACATTTTCCCCAATTTAGAAGACTTTTTCCCTTTCATGGAAAACATTTTCCCTTAGAAATTCATTTTCCGTGAAACGAACGCCGGAAAATCCGGAAAACATTTTCCAGGAAAATATTTTCCGCGAAACGAACGGAGCCTAAGTTTAAGACTTAGTAGTCCATTAGCCAAAACTCTAGGGGGTACACCCGAGGTTAGGTCGCGACAGGCATGGTGGACCAATCAATTTAAGGAGGAACATGGTTGGCTTCATTTGGTAAAATGCACAAAACAGGTATGAGAAGGTACAGCTATTCAAACGTTAAGATGACAAATCCGAAGGCCGCATATATGGAAACACGGTGCACCCGTATAAATACGGAAAGGAGAAGCGAAGAAGATAGGATACTTCAGTTTTCGCCAGGAAGCTACTCACTTTGCATCTCCTAGGTCATGCTAGTTACGTTGATTGCTTGCTATGGCAAATTCGTACTACGCATTTTTCATGGTGAATGTGAAAGTGGGATCAACGATGGACCTTGAAGAAGGAAGTTAAAGATCGAATTCTTTCAAACTTGAAACGTGCATTTAACTAGACGTGAGACTAGTGACCAATCGTTGCAGATAGGATTTATAAATCGATTCAATTTACTTGGACTATTTAGAGATCGAAGATGGTATGGTCGGTTATAACTATTGGTAGTGTATAAGGCTGCGGCATTCTAGAATAATGTAGCATTGATACTTTATTTTCTCTTGTGGACAAAAAGGAAAGATAGAAATTCGAGAAATTGATAGGCACAAAAAAAGTGCGTCAAGTATTTAAGTAATACAGTCAATCACAAACTTTAGGAATAATTACCGAAAAAGTACTAAACTTATCATACTTGTACTAATTCAATCCTAAATTTTTTAATTTGGACAATTTAGTTCTAAATATTTTGACAGTTTGCCTATTTAATCCTTCAAGCCATGGACGTTCACTGTTTTTACATGATATCATTGGCCTTGATGTGGATAATTTTTATAGTTGTGGCACCCGAGAATTTCAACAACCCTGGGATATGCGACGGACCGAGATTGAGTGACGGGAGTATCATTGGATCATGATATTGGTATTTTACACGAACATTAGTTCGTATCACCATCGAACCAATACATTTCGTTTAGTAATGGTTGAATCGTCAAGAAAACCACCATTTTGTCGAAAGGCTTTCATAGGTTTAAGTGAGACCAATTCTATCCGTATATTTTGCCGACCTTACGAAAATAATAACACGTCACGGATTAATGAAATTAGTATCGGACTTCGTCGTCGACACCACATTCGACCCCGCTGACCCGTGCATATTTGTCCTAATGACACTACACAACTATGCCACTTAAGTATATGTGAAATAAAAAGGGGATTTGCACTTTAATACACTGATTTTTAATGAGCCGAATTAAGGAAATTCGGCCATGCAGTCACGTCCACGATGGTCAACAAATGAAGAATAGTTGACCCGAAGGAACCGAAGGAGCAGCCACGTCCTGCATGCATGCAAGGTTGACTTCATGCTGCCCCATTCTCGCATCCAAGGACCGCACATGAAAGCCACGTTTCTTCTTCCCTTGATGGCCAGCTGAGCGAGGTCTTGGGGAAGCCTTGCAGCCACGTGTGTGCGTGAACTCGTGCAAGTGGCATGGGTGAAGAGAGGAACTCTTCACGTGAAGACACGGCAACGTGAGGATTTATAATAACCGAAGGACAGCTCCATTTCTTTCCCTTTTCTTTCGGGCGGTCAACCAAAGGAAATGCTTGACTAAACAGCCACGTTTATCCCTCTCTCTTGGACAGCAATGGAGACACGCATGCACTGAGATGTGCCCTCCGTTGGCTGCCACCAGGATCTTTTTTTTAGTTTACTTTATGTAGTCAACTAAATTAAGTTCTCGCTCATGCATGAGGCGTGCACCGGGGGGGACAAGTGGCGGAAGAAAACACTGATTGAGGGACACGGTTTGCTCATGTGTCCTTCCCTCACGCAGCCACACGAAGACAGAAGCGCTGATTAATCGGTCAATTAAGTTGAGGGCCTTCTTCGTTGACACGTCCGCCCACGTGTCCTCTGGTGACGTCCATGCACTCCTTGAGCGTCGACCACCAAAACCCTTGCAGCAAAGTGAGAAAGAGAGAAATCAACCAGCGGAAATTGGAGCGAGCGAGAGAGTGAGCTAGAGAGAGTGAGGTACCGAGTGAAACTTGAGTGAGAGAGAGAGTCCGTGCTCATGCTCGAGTTGCCACTGTCGACGCCGCTCGTCTTCACCGCCGTCGGGCCGCATTGCCGAACCGAACTCCCTAGTCGTTGAGTCGTAGGACTTGAGGCAAGTGAAGTCCTAAAACCTACTCTTTGCATTGCTGTGTGTATGTGTAGTAGATGGTAAGTCTTGGTTGTGGTAGATGGGATGAAATTTCGGAGCTATGGAGAGGGATTCGTTGGTCATGCATGCTGTTTCTGGAAAGATCAGTTTGACCATCTTTGAGTTTGTGTGTTGCATGTGACTTTTTAGTTGGAATCTTGTTTCGATTTCTTCACGAAAGTTGTAGAGAACACCTTGAAGAACAACATACTAAAATTTGAGGTAAAATGAGCAAGTGTAGCCTAGTGAATCGATCTTCTCTTAAAAACGGTAAATCTGGAAATACGGTACTGGACACCCGAGACTTCTTGGAACCATATGATGACTATTCTGTGGAAATTTCACTTAGATCCTTAATGAAAGTTGTAGGGGACCTCTTGAGGCAAAACATATCAAAATTTCAGAGAAAACAAAGAAGGATAAGTAGGTAAACACTCGATATTTCGGAGATAGGTATACTGGACGTTTTCGGTGCTAGAGCCAGAAACTTCGTACGTCTGTAGAAAATCATCGAGAACGAATCGGGCCTAGATGTCTTCATGAAAAATCTACTTTAGGGTCTTGACTATAACCTGGTAAAATTCCAGAATTTTTGAAGATCATTCGGGTAATTTAATCGAAATATTCCAAAAACTGCGCAATCTGACCTTGTCCGAAGTTTGCATATCGTAATGTGTGAGCTATATCTTTTTGAGTAAATCTCTTTTGGGCATGTGTTCTTCAGGTAATTGTTACCTTTAAGTCTTATCTAGCACATGCTCTGATTTGGTAATTTTTGAAGACCATATGGATGTGTAATTTAAATGTTTTCCAAAACTGTGCAAATCGTGTATTTTGGACTTGATGATGTTGAAATGCATGGTCTATACTATTCTGTGAAAATATCTTTTGGAAAAGTGTTCTTCATGAAATGTATTTATTTATGTCTTGTCTGCAACATAGTTAAATTTAGTAATTTTTAAAGATCATTTGAGTATTTAACCAAAAATGTTTCAAAAACTGTGCAAGATGAACGGACAGAATAAGTAATGCTGTGATGCGCGGTTAGTATTGAATTATGTAAAGACCTTTTGGTGTAGTGTTCTTCATGAAGTATCTGCCTCTATGTCTTAATTATCACATGTTCAAATTTCATAATTTTTGAAGGTCATTTAGGTATTTAATCGAAAATATTTCGAAAACTGTGCATGAGTAAGGCTAAAAATCCCTTTTCTGTGATGCATGGACCTATACGTTTTCTGTGAAGCTTTGTTTGATAGGGTGTTCTTCACGAAAAGTGTTTCTTTAGACCTTATCTACAATGTCTTAAATTTTCAGAATTTATTTTCATCGTTTAAAAATTTTCCAGAATTTTTCACAAGCAGAACACATTCTGTTTAAAGCTGAAAACTGTTCTATTTAAAGATTATTTGATTTGTTATATAAATTGTGATATTTTGGGTTGTTATTCGTGCAATGATGTGGTGACATTCATGCATATCATATGACATCAAAAGATTGATGCATTTTTATGAATTCAATGAAGTTTTCAAACTATTGCATCAAATGATATCTTTCCAATGCATATCATATGATTTTAAAAAAAAAAGGCTGATTTCAACCCTTGGCATTTTTGCAATCAAATGTGAATTTGAAAAATGAGATATACGAGAATATGCATTGTAATGAGGATACCGTCGGAGGTGTGAGCCGACGATGCCCCGGGAGTGTCGGGATGCCCGGAGTGTGTGTGCCGGATGCCCGGAGGCGTGTGCCGGATGTCCTCGGGAGTTTCGAGATGCCCGGTGGTATACGGTACGTAATTCCAAGGGGAATGCCTGGTGGTATGTCGGTACGTAATTCCGGAAGCCCTGGAGGTGTGTGCCGGGGGATTCCTCGTGATGCTAGTTGGGATGCGAGATGCCCGGAGGTTCCTCGCGATGCCAGGTTGGGTGCGAGCGATAAATTTTGGGATGCAAACATTGGTCCCTGGGAAGAAAAATTGATGAGATCCTTGTGAAAAAAAATAAGAATTGAAAGTGAATCATGTGCATGGGTGTATGCATATGGCATGATGCATGATCTGCTTATGAAAGTAAATAGATGCTATTTGATATTGAAGATGCAATCATGAAGGTATGAATGGATCTCATGGTGATGTATGCTTGATAGCATGGATGATATGAATCATGGTGGTATGTGCACATATGGCATGGAGACATATGCATGAATGCTTGATGATAAGTGCATGGTGACATATGCACATATGGCATGGTGATATATGCATGGCTGCAAGGTAAGGTATGCTTGAATGCATGGATGATATGTGCTTTGTTCATGATACCTTGATTGTTCGTTTGACGCATTGAGTAGTTTGGTGGATCTTTCCGCTGAGTGGTTGTACTCACCTCTTTTGGGGATTAACATTTCAGACTAGATAAGATTCCTCTGCTGCCACTGCCACCAGTAGATGGATCAAGTGGTTGGATATGACCGCGAGGAGGAGGATAGCAAAGGAAGGAACTTTTGGACGCCGACACTGATTCGATGAACTTTAAGTATACGACTATTGGAGGAGATGTCGGTCATCTTTTGAAGTATAGCCAAGTATAGAAAGCCATGTCATTTCGATGTACCGACTAAAGATGTCCATCTGCTTTATGTAAATAAAAGTGTTCGGCTTTAACTTATCGAAGATGTTTAGTTGGTGTGCACTGTTTTCTGAATATAGGGAAGGGAGTTGTTGGTTATGCTTCCGTTATATGAATCTGCTGCAAGGGACCGATCTAAAAGATGTAAACCCGTAGGTTGTATGGACCCGCTGCAATTGAAATGGTATCAGAGTGACATGTTATTAGGGAAAGGGAAAGGTAAGCGAACTGTGGCGACCCTAACGGATTGGGGGCCGTCGAGGGGTGCCACAATAGTTTTTTTTTTTTAATTTGAATTTTGAATTTTTTTTCCTTCTTTTCCTTCATTTTGGCTAGCGAGGGTCATGGCCCTCGTTGGCCATTAATAAGGGCCACCTTGCCTGTGACATCCCAGATTTTCAATCTTGTCTTCTACTGAATAAATCAGGCATTTCATTGACGTGCCTATAGGGCTATTCTCAGAGCTGATCACTCTCGAGATAACTAGACTATTTGAGGAAACCATTAAGGATTTTAAGGCAAATAAACTTGAGAATTTAACTAGGAATCGGCTTCTCGACTGTGCTCATCTTTAGAGGCCATTATGGTACAATATAAAATCGATTTGAAATTAGAGATAGATTGGTTTGACTGAGATGCGTGGCTAATCGTGGGTGACACCACTAAATTGGAAAATTTTCGTCGACCGGCACTAGACTGATTTTCCTATCATTTTGGTACCTTGTGTCCGTATTTGAATCCTTGAGATTTTTATGACAATTGAGAGTCGCCAATGAGTCGAGTGGGTTCATTGTGGCTCGAAGAAAATCGACCACGGGTCATTTGCACTGAAAAGTTGTTCATAAAATTCTAAACGCAAGTGAACGTGTCGAACAAGTAATATAATGATGAGAAAGAATATCGTCCCACGGAGATCGATGATTAATAAACTAATTAACTACTAAAATAGATTAATTCTAAAATTTATCTAACAAATCAAAATATAATTGAGAATAAATTAAAAACAAAATTTGTAGACTAAATGCAGTAAATTGATCGAGATAAATATGTTAGAGCATCCGATTTCACCATAACCACTAGATATGAATTTCAGATTATTGTGAATATAAGAATGATATCAAACATGTGATAGCGGAATTTCCTAACCTATTTACTATCCTATCTCTAGGTATAGCAAACCTACTCAGTTTATTAATCCACTATATCTCTATGTGAATTAAAATAAACATAAGTGCATTAAAAACTATGAATATTCCCGGCTTACAATGAGTCTTTTGGATCACCTTATCACCGAAAGCTACACAAATAACGCGGTATATATCTATCCACGTTTAATTCATTGTTATATATTATAATGAGCAATTGCATATCATCACTTCTCAGTCTCGGACATGCACATCAGATCATTCAAGTGGTGGTCAGTCACTCAAAAGCATTAAATACAATAATATATAACTCATATGAATGAAATCAATTATAAAACATAAAAATCATGAAATTCACATCATCATGGTTAGGCTACATCATAGCCCTAATAAAAGAAAATTAGAACATAGTAGATGAATAAATAAAAATATAAATTAAACTCAGCATCTTGAATCAAAGAACAAGAATTCTGTCACCACTTTTGTCTTCTCTTCAAAATACTTGAAAAACTCTTAGAACAATGAAAAACGATCTAACAGAAAAACTAGCTGCTCTCTCTCTCTCTCTCTCTCTCTCTCTTTATTCTCCTCTTCATAGGATATATCCAAGATCCTTATCTCCAAGCAATTGCGCACAAAATCAGGGAGTAAATCAGAGGATTTTGATTTGATATCTATCTCCCATTGCTGCTTGATTTAAATTCCTCAGTTTTGCCATCTTTTTTCCTTATTTTCTCCATATATCATTATTCTGCATAAATAAGGAAAATTCAAATAATCAAAAGGAAATCTAAATATTTTCTAATAGATATTGCATTAATCGTTGCCTAAAATAGGTAAAATAACTCTATTTTTATAGAGTTATCAAACCCCCAAATTTAACATTTTGCTAGTCCTCGAGCAAAATCAAGACATAACACATATTCAAGCTAACAATCTCCTCCATGACATCTTTCCATAATTGCTCAAATTCACAATTCAAAGAAAAACACAAATTTCATCTAAACATTGAAATTGATTTATAAGTTAAGACCAATTCTAACTTTGTGATCCAAGTGTGTGTGTGTGTGAGTCCTCATCTTTTTCGAATTATATGTAATTCAAATAAATTCACATTGACATGTAACCTCTCAAAAATTCTCAATAATTATGACCAAATCTCATAGGTTTGCTTTTCATTCCTCTCTCCACTAATGTAAGCTAATTATCCAATCAAAAATCAATAGGACTTTTCTCAGGTTGTAATGTAAGGTTGGGCTAAAGGTGAGATAATGGGAATTTTAAGCTCAAATCACCCATCAACACGTTGATTTCTAGGATCTAATTAGAGCCAATGTCATTGTCCAATTTCACTCCTTCAAAATAATTTTTTTTTGCCACCATATATCATCATTCATTATTTTTTTCTTCTCCTTTTTCTTTTCTCTTTTTTTTCCTCTCTTTTTTTTTTCTTTTGAATTGCTTTATGGTGGAGTTTCTCCCAAAGTCCCTCCTAATATAACATGAAAATTTCTAACCCATTGAGTATCAAAAGGCTCACTCAATTGAAAGTTGGATAAGGAACCATAAAAGCAATTTTTTTTTTTTTTTTTAGCAATCACTTCCTTTTTTTTTTTTTTGTTTTTTTTTTCATACTCCATCCTTCCTCCCAAATTTCTATCAAGCTCAAATCATTTTTTATCCCAAAAGAAAATCAACGTGTTCATAGGGCATGGGACAATGATATAATTTGATAATGGCTAGGCTAAATATATATGGGTGCCAATGAAAAATTGGGTAGTAATTAAGGCTCAAAGGGGTGACTAGGGATAAATAAACAGGGTTAGCTTGAAAGGCTCAATCGATCCAAAAATTGCCTAAATCATTTTCTCAGTTAGATTTAGCTTATGATTTCGCCTCAAGAGAAAATCAAACAAATTCTAAGATTTGGGTGAAATTTAAGAAAATCATATACTTCACATGAATGTTCTCTAAATTTACATACAATTCAAAAATTAAGGACTTTTAGTGCTTGGTAAGTGGATCAACATAATCATAATTAAGATTAACTTACACATCAATTGCAAGTTTAAATAAAATTTAAATTTTCCTAAGAATCGTAAAAATTCACAACCAAGAATGCAATCATGATAAAAAAAAAAAAAAAATTATCCAAAAAAACTTGTCTCCCCCCCCAAAAAAAAACTTGAATGAAGGAGTGTCCTCAATGCGAATAATAGAAATAGGAAGAAGAAAACTCCCTGGTTGTAGGATAACTTCATAGATGACCTTGATGATTAAATTCTTGAAAGGTGGTCCCTAAAAAAAAAATAACCTGGATAAAATAGAGAAAAATTAATCTTTTTTTTTTTTTTTTGCAAAACATAAAATTAACAATAAATAAAAACATAATTAAAATGCTTGGGTTGCCTCCCAAGAAGCGCTTGCTTTATAGTTTTCAGCCAAACTATCTCGCGCTTGCTTTATAGTTTTCAGCCAAACTATCTCAGATGTCGCTAATCTGGAGGATGAAGTTCAAAGGTGGTCTTCTGCTTGTTGTAACCACCTTCAAAGTAGGGCTTCAAACGTTGATCATTCACTACATCTTGCATCTTCGGGTTCAAACACCTTTGAGGTTGGATAGTGGGTTTATATTGCTCCTCCATCAAATCTGTCAAAGAAGAAGATATAATTACCGGTAAAGAAGAAACTCCATCTAAATAAGCATATTTCAAATGAGAAGGTAAGGGTTTGAGTTCAAGAATTGGAGGCTCTTCAATTGATGGTTTAGGCTTTGTAATTCGTTGTCCCAACTCCTCAAATTTAATTGCCTTTTGCCTTGAATATGGTGGAATTGCCTCCATGAAATTTGCGTACTCCTTTATCTCCTCATTCTAAATATCTTTGTCCCTTGGTTGAATCAGACATGCTTCAAGTGGATCTTTAAAAATATTTTCCTGAAAAACATTATTCACCAACTTGTCAACCGTCTCAATTCTAAAACAAGAATTATCATTAGATGGATATTTCATTGCTTTAAAAACATTAAATGAACCAAGATCATCTTGAACTCGAAGGATCTTCCCTTGTTGTACATCAATAAGAGCTCTTCCTGTTGCTAGAAAAGGTCGACCTAAGATAAGTGGTACCTCAAAATCTTCCTCCATATCAAGAATTATGAAATCTGCAAGAAAGATAAATTTGTCAACTTTTATCAAAACATCTTCCACAATACATCTCGGATATTTAATTGATCGATCAGCTAGTTGAAGTGACACTGTGGTTGCTTTTATCTCACCCAATCCTAATTTCTTGAAAATTAAATAAGGCATCAAATTAATACTTGCACCTAAATCACATAATGTTTTTTCAAAGTAAGAATCCCCAATAGTGCAAGGAATAGTAAAACTCCCTGGATCTTTTAATTTCGGAGGTAATTTGTTTTGTAGGATGGCCGAACACTCCTCATTTAACTTCACAGGTCTCATAATCCTCCAATTTCCTTTTGTTTGCCAAAATCTCCTTCAAAAATTTTGCATAACTAGGCATTTGCGCTAAAGCATCTGCAAAAGGAATGTTAATGTGCAATTTTTTAAATACATCAAGAAATTTAGAAAATTGCTTATCTATTTTGTGTTCTTTGGAGTGTTGAGGGAATGGAATTGGCGGCACATATGGCTTGGGATTATCTGGAAAAAGTTTACTCTTGCTTGTCTCCTTTGATTGTTTATTGACCACATATTCCTTGCCTCTGAAAATCTCTTCTTCTCCCACTTGTTTACCACTTCTCAGGGTAATAGCCTTTATGTTTTCAATTGGATTTTTCTCTATGTTGATCAGCAAAGAACCTTGTTGTCTCCCTGACATCATGCTTGCTAACCCGACCCACTTGCATCTCCAAATTTCTGATTGAAGCCTCTTGGTTTTGAAATCTCACATCCGTGCTTTTGATGAAGTCATGAGTTGTATTAGCAAGTTTGGTGACTATATCTTCCAAATTTGACTTTGTCTCTTCTGATTGTTTGAATCCCGGTGGTCTCGTCACATTCTGATTATTCCATGAAAAATTTGGATGATTGCGCCATCCCGGATTGTACGTGTTGGAGTAGGGATTATTCTGTGACCTGTTAAAATTCCCAACAAATTAGAATTTTCACTAGATTGTTTAAAAGTATTACCTACCGACACGCTGTGCTAACATGTCCTCCACCACAAAAATCACATGTCAAATTCTAAATTTTCATGGCATTATCTAGCTTTTTGTTGAGTGCTTCAAATTGTGCAGTTATTGCAGCAAAAGCATCCACTTCGCGAACTCCGCTAACTTTTCGCATTGGTAGTCTCTCGGTAGGCCACTGATAACTATTTGATGCCATCTCCTCTAATAAATTATAGGCTTCTTCTGGTGTTTTATTTTTAGAGTTCCTCCTGCAGCTGCATCAATCATAGAACGAAGATTTGTACTAGAGCCATTATAAAAGTTTGTACTGCATCCATACGGGTAGTCCATGATGTGGGCATCTCCTAAGAAATTCTTTGAATCTTTCCCATGCTTCATATAATGATTCATTATCCATCTGCATAAAATTAATAATATCGTTACGCATCTTCGCAGACTTTGCAGGTGGAAAAAACTTACCAAGAAATTTCTAAGCCATATCATTCCATGTAGTGATTGATTCTGCAGGAAGAGAAGAAAGCCAACTTTTAGCTTTGTCTCTAAGAGAGAATGGAAATAATCTCAATCTAATAGCATCATCTGTAACTCCATTATATTTAATGGTATCGCAGATTTCAAGAAAAGCATTGATGTGAGCGTTTGGATCATCACTTGGTAGCCCACTAAATTGCACCGATTATTGAAGCATCTGAATGAGTGACGGCTTAATCTCAAAGTTGTTTACTTGAATTGCAGGTCTTCTGATACTTGATGTGGCGCCTTGAATTGTTGGCGTAGCATAATCTCTTAAGAGTCTACGTGGATTTTCATTATCACTGTCTGCCATCTTCTTAGCATGATTTCTTTGTTCTCTCAATCGCCTTTTGAATGTACGCTCGATTTCTGGATCAAGCTAAACAAGTTTCCCTTGTTGGCTACGTGTCATAAACCGATGTACACCCTGAAAAATAAAACAAAACGAAAGCTAGATTAAACTTAGAATTATCTGGTATCAATATTAATTAGTATTAAACAAACGATCCCCGGCAACGGCGCCAAAAACTTGTTCATAAAATTCTAAACGCAAGTGAATGTGTCGAACAAGTAATATAATGATGAGAAAGAATATCATCCCACGGAGATCGCTGATTAATAAACTAATTAACTTCTAAAATAGATTAATTCTAAAATTTATCTAACATATCAAAATATAATTGAGAATAAATTAAAAACAAAATTTGTAGACTAAATGCAGTAAATTGATCAGATAAATATGTTAGAGCATCCGATTTCACTATAACCACTAGATATGAATTTAAGATTATTGTGAATACAAGAATGATATCAAACATGTGATAGCGGAATTTTCTAACCTATTTACTATCATATCTCTAGGTATAGCAAACCTACTCAGTTTATTAATCCACTATATCTCTATGTGAATTAAAATAAACCTAAGTGCATTAAAAACTATGAATATTCCCGGCTTACAATGAGTCTTTTGGATCACCTTATCACCGAAAAGCTACACAAATAATGCGGTATATCTCTATCCACGTTTAATTCATGGTTATATATTATAATGAGCAATTGCATATCATCACTTCTCAGTCTCAGACATGCACATCAGATCATTCAAGTGGTGGCCAGTCACTCAAAAGCATTAAATACAATAATATATAACTCACATGAATGAAATCAATTATAAAACATAAAAATCATGAAATTAACATCATCATGGTTAGGCTACATCGTAGCCTAATAAAAGAAAATTAGAACATAGTAGATGAAGAAATAAAAATATAAATTAAACTCAGCATCTTGAATCAAAGAACAAGAATTCTGTCACCACTTTTGTCTTCTCTTCAAAATACTTGAAAAACTCTTAGAACAATGAAAAACGATCTAACAGAAAAACTAGCTGCTCTCTCTCTCTTTATTCTCCTCTTCATAGGATATATCCAAGATCCTTATCTCCAAGCAATTGCGCACAAAATCAGGGAGTAAATCAGAGGATTTTGATTTGATATCTATCTCCCACTTCTTTGCTTGATTTAAATTCCTCGGTTTTGCCATCTTTTTCCTTATTTTCTCCATATATCATTATTTTGCATAAATAAGGAAAATTCAAATAATCAAAAGGAAATCTAAATATTTTCTAATAGATATTGCATTAATCGTTGCCTAAAATAGGTAAAATAACTCTATTTTCATAGAGTTATCAAAAGTTTTGAAAGTTACTCGATAGCTTAGGTCACGCTAAAAATGCATCGAATGGAAATTAACCGCAAATTCGAGTCCGATTTCAAAAATTGAAGATTTTTTCATGTCATAATAAATTCTAGGAGTGTCAACTTAGTCTCGGAAGATTTTTCTACAACCCGAGACTTTTTGGGAAAAAGTCGTCCTAGAACCGTTTTTGTCTAGAAAAAGGCCGGGATCATTTTTGATCGTGCAATTGGGATGCAAGAGGGATCAATTGGTGAGGAAAAATACCAATTTGATAATTGAGGTATCAATTGAATTTGTGAGGGCCAAATGAGATTGATTCAAGCAAGAACAAGAGTCCAATTGAAGAAGAAGCCTTGGAAATTCGTACCTCCCCCTCCTTCTAGCCAAAATGGACGAATTCAATGTTGCAAAGAGAGCATTAGTGGCTCATTGAGGACCAAGGAGGACATGCTTGGCTGTGGAAGAAGGAAGGGGACAAGGGAGAAGAAAATCAAGGCAAGTGGAGCCCTTGTCTCCTCTCTCCTTCCTCTCTCCCCCTCACCTGCCATCCACCTCCCTCTTTCCCCTCCATCTTGCCGTGCGAAGACCAAGCAAACCAAAGGAAGCCGCCGAACTAGCCCGCTAGCCGTCGTGAGCCGCACGACGTCGCCGAAAGCCACCCCTCCACTGCGCGTGTGCCCGCCTTGCCGCGCCTAGCTTGCCGTCATTCCGGCCAGTCCGCGAGTCCAGCCGCGCCTTGTCGCACAGCAGACCACCGTCGGAGCCCTTACCATCGCCGTGAGCCGCCGTCTCCGCCCGTCTGAGCATCACGAGCCTCCACCGGTCTACTATTGTCCTCACCGCACCAAACTAGCCTTGTTCTCTTTCTTTTGCAGCCCCAAATAGAAGCAGAAGGTGTGGGTTTCCAGCAAGATGTTGGGCCCATTTTGGAGGTGTTCCGGGCCTCGAAACCTAGACCCGCTTTGGAGAAAGTCGGCCCCCGTTGCGTTCCCGTCAGTTTGATTCGATTGGATCTTGAAACAAGTGAGTTTAACTCACTAATCCTTGCTTAGTAGACTAATGATATTTAGGGGTTGATTAGATTTAATTAAGTGTACTTAGGTGGATAGATTGGATTATGTGGATTAATTTAGTGCCTTATTGATGCATGTTAGGTAAATAGTTAGTGCAATTAGCAAGTAAATAGCTTGTAGTATTTATTTAACGAACCTCGGGATTTTTTTGGGTCCGTTTTGGCGTCCAATTAGGTAATACGGGCCTAAGTTGGATTTTTAGTATTTATTTAATAATTTCTGTAATTATTTATTTTCCGAAAATTAGGCTGGGATAGCCGATGACCAGAATTTTATGTTGATTATCATGGTGCAGTTTGTTTGTTTATTCGAGTTTTAATTTGAACTAAATTGAATGATTTGTGATTTTAGAATTAATTTCTTAAATCAATAAAATTTGGTAATTAATTGAAAAATTATCGGGCGTCGGTCTACAGCGCCAAAAATCTATTTTGGGACTGCTAAAAATTGTGGAAGATTCAAAAATGAAAACATTGTATTTTGGCTAAGGCTGGCCGTGTACTTACACACGTGTATTTTATCGGGTATGATAAAATTGAAGAATTGATTTGAATGGTTGGTGTGGTGTACTATATCGACCTATGGGCGATATGTCAGCTTAGATTGCGAGCAGTACACCGGTATACTATATCATCTTACGGGCTCTGATATGTCAGCTTAGATTGTGAGCAGTATACCCTATCAGCTTAGAGAGAGCACTAATAGTATATTATATCATCCTACGGGCTCTGATATGTCAACTTAGATTGCGAGTAGTATACTTTATCAGCTTAGAGGGAGCATTATTAGTGTACTATATCATCCTACAGGCTTTGATATATCAGTTTAGATTGAGAGCAGTACACTATTTATCAGCTTAGCGCGAGTTATACTATCTATTTTCAGCTTAGAGTGAGCGGGTCCTGATTTAAGAGGACATTATAGATAGTATTGAATGTACCATCCGAAGGGAGGTTGTGATGACATGTAATCGACTAGGTTGATTGATCAATGACTTGATCTGATGTTATGATTGATTGGGTGCCTATTCGAACTGTGCTGACTTGCAGGGTGGAACTAAGGCCAAGGTAAGTCCTCTGACCCGTGTCGTGCATAGGCATCCTTTATGGCATATTGGTTTCCTAATCCGGTCTTAGGGGGTAGAATTTGCTGAGACGTAGTCTCACCCCGTTGTGAGACAATATTTCGGACCCCTAGATGTCAGCACCTCCATCTCCTCATCCTCCTATGCATTATGGTATACCCGAGGATATCTCTGAGATAGAAATTCACTTTCCGATACACCCCCACCCTGAAAGCTTGGAGTATGTATTGGTGAAATCCACAATCGGAGTTGATGTGGATGGATCCAATAACGTACCCTATGAGTACCGGTCGTGGTATCAGGAATATCACAATGGGCGAAGGGAAGGTCCCATGCCGGAAAGTGATGTACCCCTGTTCGTGTTAGAGGAAGCATTCGGGAAGGGGACAGTAGATCCTGAGGATGGAGCGGTGATGGATTTTAAGGATCCCAAACTGGAAAGCGATCCTGAATCTCCAGTATACTCTGACGTGAGTTCCAGCTGGAGTGTCGAAGAAGGAGTAGTCGAGTCAGAGGATGAGGAACCTGAGGAGGAGCCTGAAGAGGAAGACCCTGAAGAAGAACCTAAGGAGGAGTCAGAAGAGGACCCCGAGGATGATCCAGAGTATGACCCAGATGAGGATTGAGACCCTCACCCTATTTTGCAAACTCTGAGCTGAGATCTGATGTGTGATAGATCTAACTGGTTAATAGTATTGTAATATACACTATGAGTTTACTTTGTATAAAAGTGTGGTTGTGGTTTTTCAGTTGTGAAAAATATGGCCCTACTTTTCGCCACTGTACTAAGAAGATTTTCAATTAAATCATCCATATGTGACATTCTATATGTGTAGGATGTACAGGGATTGTTTTGATAGTTATTTAATTACTATGTAATCCTTGTTTGCAAAATGTTGTTGTTTAAGTCCTCCATAAATGAATGATGCATGCAATTTTGTGAATATTTGTTTGTATGAAATTATATGTCTAGTGATCTATATATATGTTAATTAATTAGAGATTAACCACAGTATCTTTAATCGTAAATTATTTATTAAGAGCCTTTGGATCACATATAAAAAATGAAATCAATTGTAATTAATCACATTAATATAATGAATTTTATCTGAGAGTATGAGAAATGGCCGAGACGATCATTAGCGATGTCGAAAAGGCAATGAAGAGGTTCTCTTGAAAATGCAGTTTGCTCGTCATGAGTTGTTATCAACTTAGCGGTGGGAGATCATCCTTAGAAAATAAAACAGGGCATGGTAGAACACTCCCATTCCCTCTACGAGATGGGGGTCAGCAGTTGAGCAATGATGAGCAGGTCAATGGGGCAAGATGAAAACACGGCACACAAATTAAATACTTATCAAAAACATCACCTTCAAGATCAAGTGAAGGAATCAGAATCGCAAAGACTTTATGAAATAATCTTTGTGAATCATGAAAGATCACGTTGCTTGATATCGCACAAGATGAAGCTAATCTAGTGGTCACTAATATGAAGCAAATATAAGATCGAGGATTGCCTATTCTAATAAAGTCCGAAGCACACCATGCGTACCGGGTTAGAAACTCTTACAAACCAATAAGTAAAGTTTCCACTAATCGTAATGCATATGGATTTATTTGAACTAGAATGCAAAGCATTGGTGGAAAAATAGTAATAGTGGATGATTATTCACGATTTACTTGGGTCTATTTTCTTTCAAGTAACGAGATCAAAGTTTGCTAAGAAAATGAGAAAGGCATGGAGTGTGAGTTTGAAAATCAAGTCCGTGATGATTCCGGTTTTCAGCACAAATTCTCCTCTCCATCACATTAATAGGTCTTTACAAGAAATGGTAAGAACTCTTTAATTTTATCTTGAGAAAACCCCTTATGAAATTTTAAAGAAAAGAAACCAATTGTTTCTTATTTTCAAGTATTTGGTTGTAAATCATGAACAATGCAAATGATCGAGTTGGTAAGTTTCGATGAAGGATTCTTTCTTGGGCAAAAAAGGTTCAGGGAAGAATCATTTCAAGACTCTCCACAATCGTCTTTCATGCTAGATCTATCTCCCATGCTCAAAAATTATGCAAGACAACAAGTTGTTGATGAAGCAAGAAAATGATCAACAACCTATCGTGGGGATCCCGAAGAACTCATTATTGGAAACGTTAATGAGGGAATTCATACAAGATCATACACGCAAGAAGAAGGGATAGACTATGATGAGACTTATGCTCTAGTAGCAAGGTTAATTACCGCTTGCTTTTGCATGTTATAAGAAGTTATTTCAAATGGATGTCAAAAAGCCACGAATGGATTTATTATTCAAGAAGAAGTCTATGTGGAACAACCTCCCCTGGATTTGAAGACTCAAAGAAATCGTAAAGAAAGCTTTATATGGATTAAAACAAGCTCCTCGAGCTTGGTATGAAAGGCTAAGTAATTTCTTAATTCAAAGTGGTTTCTCTAAAGGAAAGGTAGACACTACTTGTTTATTAAAAAAGGAAGGCAAAAACTTGTTGATTTATGTTGATGACATTATAGATCATCTAATGAGACTTTGTGCAAGAAATTTTCTAAGTCTATGTAGGATGAATTTGAGATGAGCATGATGGGTGAACTATCCTTCTTCCTTGGTCTACAAGGAAACAACTGAAAGAAGGAATCTTTATTCATCAAGAAAAATATGCAAAAGAACTTGTTAAAAAGTTGGCTGGAGAATTGCACATGTCAAGTTCTTTGAAGATAGACAAAGACGAAGCAGGGAAGAAAGTCGTATCATTGGTTCACTTCTTTAAATCTAAACTTGACATTATTTAGTGTTTGAATGTGCTAGGGTATCCTAAGGAATCTCTTGCATGTTGCAACTATTGCTAAGATTGGTCTATGGTATCCCAAAGTAGGAGACTTTACCTTTTGGAATCTTGCAAAGTTGTAGAGTTGAAAGAAAAAGCACATTTGTCAATTACTTGGAAATATGGCGTATCTTGGTTTTCAAGAAAGCTTAGCACTTGGAAGTTGCCGTTTTCAAATACATGGATAAAACAACAACTACGAGACACAAAGAATCCTCCTACATTCAAGAGCAAAGCATATTGAGATTCGACATCATTTATAAGAGATCATGTCAGAACAAAGAAGTCTTGATACAATTTATTGACTCAAAGAATCAAGTACATCTTCACAAAGCCACTTGAGAAAAATTTATTTGAATCTATTCTCAAGACTCAACATTTTATCTCTAGAAGATTGTTGAAGTTCAAACTAATCTAAGTTGTCGAAGAATCGACTCAAAAATTCAGGTATCTCTAATTGAGTTTATTAAGGCGCTTAATTTTTAAAAATTTATTTGTTTAAGGCGCTTAGAAAAAGATCGATTTGATTACCTTTATACTCCTTCTCATTCTCCGTTTACTTTACCCATAAACCCTAGTTCACAAGCTTTTCATCGAATTTCTTCTCAAGTTCTTCTTTGTGCGACACAAGTGTGAAAGTTCCATCCAAGAAAGCGACAATGTCTTTCCAAAGGAAATCTTCAAAAATAGCAGGGGACCACAAGGCTCGTGTGAGGGGGCCTACGCATTTTGATCTCACGTAAGAAAGTGACTTTCCAAGAGAACAGAGCAAAGTATCGACTAGATCACATGTTCGTCATCCTCAACATGCGTAAGAAATCATTGAAGATGTTGAACCCGTAAGATCCCTGGGCCCGCATTTGTTTATAGGCTCATCTCGCGTTGAAGGAAGGAGGTTCTCGTAATGACTTTCATTGATGAATTTTTGAAAGAGAAAGGCTATAGAATGAGCGTGATGGAGCGACGGCGTTGTCCCCGTTTTGAACTCAAGCAAAGAAAAGGAACTTTCCGAGTGACCCCTGTTATGAACCCACGAACAACTTAGCGGTAAGAGCGAGGTTGCTTATTCTCAATTGACAGCTTATTTTTATTCCAATCATGAGAGATAGAAGTATAAAACAGAAGAGCTTTCCAATCATGAGGAACATCGCAGGTCGTCTCTCTCAAGGATGAAAGGCTAAACATTCAAGATAGTAATCAACTATCACGAAATCGATCGAAGACAGATGGCCAAACCGATGTATGCAATTAAGCTTAAGCCCCATACCATCATGTTTCACAATGATGAAGGACAAGGGAAAACTCCCATGCCGCCCATGGCACATTTGGCGTGAAGATCAACTTTTCCGCCGCAAAGAGGAAAGGAAAGGAAATCGGTCCATCAAGAAGAGGCGGGCAATTTTCTTGGTTCTTGAAACTTGGAGGTTTCGAAACTTGGAGGTTACTCAACATACACTATTTTTTTTTATATAACCATTTAGAAGCAGACTTTTGACATCTATTTGATATAATATGAAATTATGAAAACACGCATATGCTAGTAACAAACGTATAGCTTGTAATCTAGCAACAGGAGCATAAATTTCATCAAAATCAATATCTTCTTCCAATAGATATCCTTTAACAACTATTCTTGCTTTGTTGCGGACTACATTGCCTTTTTCGTCAAGTTTGTTTTGGAACACCCACTTTAGTTCCTATTACTATTTGATCTTTGGGTCTACCGACTAGTTCCCAAATGTCATTGACTTTAAATTGATGTAGCTCATCTTGTATGGCCTCAATCTAGTTTTCCTCTGTGATGGGGAAGATCCGAGCGATTGCCTTCGTGGATCCAAACGCGCTCACAAGGCGTCTGTACTGCTCCTCATGGAGTAGATCCCGCATCCAACCAAGTCTTTGACTAGGGAACGAGAGAATTCTCACTACCGCTGGCAAGCCAGCCAAGCCGTGAGCACGGTGGGAACGGGCTTCTTAAAAAGCCAGCCCGAGCCAAGACACCCGATCGGCCCAACTTTCCCAAATGCCCACCATCAGCCCTTCTCCTTTCCACAACTTCTTTGAAATATGAGAACCAATGAATTCAACATGTTTTTGAGAGATGACCGGTTTTGATTCCTTCATCAAATTTTCCAATAATTTGTTCGTAAGGATGTTCTTACTTGAATCTCAATCATTGGAAGGTTGTCCTTGGTTCAAAAGATTTGCTGATGGTTGTGGTTGTTGCTATTTACAAGTGATTGGTGCAGATATTTGTATGGTGTCTTTACAATCGTCAGCTTGCACTCCTTTTTTATCATCTTTGAACTTCAAATTTATGGACTCTTCTACTACCCTTGAATCTTGATTGCAAACACGATAGACTTTGCTAGTAGTTGAGTATCCAAGAAAAATGCATTTACTTGCTCTTGCATTGAACTTCCTAACTATGAAGCACTGACATGTTACACGTGCTTCCATGTTGTGTTCGACACGTGTTGGAGCGTGTTGGACACGCTGACATGCTCGGACACGTGTTGACCGCATGTCGGATTTTTTCACACGTGGTCAACTTTTCTCGACATGTTTCGACACGCATGTCCGAAAGACGATGGTGGGTGGAGGCGAGGGCGAGGGAGCAGAGATGAGGCCACGAGCGACTGCGAGCCCGCGACGGCAAGAGACGACCAAAGAAAGAGCAGAGACTGAGGCGAGGGCCGCTACTGTGTGATGCTGTGATGGATCGACGACGAGGCTGCAGCTGCGAGGGAGGAAGGGTTGGAGGCGAGGCGGTGAATGATTGTGATGAGGACCGAGAGCAAGCAGAGATCGAGAGGAAAAGGAGAGGAAGGGGGTCGTGCGGCAAGGAGGGCGCTGCTAGGGTTTTGAGAAGGAAACTAAAAGAATAAAAAAGGGACTTAGCGTGTTGGAGGGAGTTTGAAGTGATAGGCTGATAGCCTGTTAGGTGGCGGGGGAGGGGAAGAAAAGTGAAAAAAAAAATTTGAGGGTGGGGGAAAGAGACGAGGGAAAAAAGGGAGTGGGGGTTGGGGGTGGACCCCGTGAGGGGACTTTTTATTTAATCAGAAAAATAATTAAATGAAATTAAAATGTAATTTCGAAAAATAAAAGTATTGAATATTCAATGATGATAAATTTTGGTCATTGTAGAAGATCATGGATTTATTTAAATAAGTTGATTCTAATTTATTATTAGTCATTAGTTTCATCAATAACTTTTGTCAATTTATTAATATTATTAGTGTAAATTCATTGTAGGCTCTTTTTTTAATTAATTAATTATTTATAAATTTGAATCAAATTAATTAAAAATAAAAATATTTATTTAATATATAATGTGTCCCAATGTGTCGAAATTTTCTATTTTTGAGAAATGACATGTCGACGTGTCGTGTCGTGTCGTGTTGTGTCGCGTGTCAGTGCTACTTAGCTTCCTAATGTCATCGTTTACATTTTTGAGAATGAAACATTTGCATCCGAATTTGTGGAAGTAATGTAGAGTAGGCTTTCTTTATTTGAAAATTTCATATTCACCATGGGTCTTAGGGTGCGTTTGGTTCAGTATTTTGAAAGCTTATTGGGAAAATGCAAAACAGTTTAGTCTAAAGGACTTTAGGCAAATGTAGAGGCCATTTATAAATTTGAAAATAATGCTAAAAAGTCAAATACATATATAATTTTTTTTTTTTTTAAAAAGACCAAAACCCTTTATTAGAATTTTTAAATTTTTAATTGTTTAAAATTGAAAAAAAATAATGTATACAAATTTTTAAATATAAATTTTGACAATAATACTAAAAAAATCAAATACATATATATATTTAAAAAAAAAAGAAGACAAAATCCTTAGTCGAAATTTTTTAATTTTATTTTTTTAAATTTGAAAAAATAATGTATGCGACTTTTTAAATATAAAATTGAAAATAATGCTAAGAAATCAAATACATATATATATATATATATATATATATATATATTTAAAAAGACCAAACCCTTTGGTAGAATTTTTTAACTTTTATTTGTTTAAAATTGAAAAAAATAATGTATGCAACTTTTTAAATATAAATTTTGACAATAATGCTAAAAAAATCAAATATATAAATAATTTTTTTAAAAAGACCAAAATATATTTAATTTTTTTAGCATTTATATATATTTGATTTTTTAGCATTATATTGGCATTTAAAAAAAAATAATAACGAGGGCAAAATCAGAAATTTGAAGAATGAGTGAGGATAGTTTAGAAGAAAAAAATAAGTTTCAGCATTTGGTCAAATGCTGAAAGCTCAAAGTTAGTCCTTACTAACATTGGGCTTTTAGCCTTCCCACTGCTGACTTTCACTTGAAAGCTACTTCAAAATGGTTGCCAAACAGTCCAGCATTTCCCTAAGGGGTTTTAGAGGCTGAAAGTAGGGGTGAGCGCGATTCCCAGATAGAACCGGGAACCGGAGAACTGAATCGGAGGTTCCGGTTCGGTTCTTGGTTTTAAAAGGACCGGTTCCGGTTCCCGATTCCTTTTTTTTGGGAACCGGAACCGATTAGGTTTTTAAAGTCCAAAAGAAAAGAAGCCCTAAATCTCTCGATCGGTTCAGTGTTCACAATTTCCCTTCACTATGATTTCACACTTTCACTGAGGCCGCTCGCCCTCAACGCTGCCGCCGGACGCCACTTGACGCCAGTCCCCAAAACCAAATTTCTTATCTTAGACACTAGTTATCAAAGAGTGAAAATGTATACAACGAGAATATACACTAAACATCATCATTCTCTAATTACACTACTTTACAGCAAGGCCAGCGACTACATCAACATCCATTCTAATACGCCACCAAAGCCAACGAATCCCACATCCAAATCCCACATTCCCTTTTTTTTTTTTTTTTTTTTTTTCTTCTGAATTTTCCAACCGCGCTACCTATAAAGTACTTACATGTTATATTCCAGGCTTTCCTCATTCTGTAATCTTCCTATGAGGGTAGCATTAGGATACACCATATACATTCGAATTGTTCTCCGATAGCGCTTAGCTCCAAAACCATTGCCGAATGACAATCATTGGAGTTTTCACTTGAATCTGCCCACAAAATGTCGTGGAACCAGAGGAGGCATCTCCACAAAATTTTGCGGAACCAGGAGGGTAGGGGGTGGAAAAATTATGCTCCACTCCAATTTTATCACAATACTCAGCAAAGTTTTGATTGTCAAATTCTCCTCTATGATCAATTTTGATGGTGGTATGCTAAATCCTTTTTCATTTTGAACTTGTGCAAATTTCTCAAAAGAATGAAATGCTTCATTTTTTGTGATAGAAACATTACCCATGCAAATCTTGAGAATCATTAACCACTACAAGACAATATTTTCTTTCACCTGGGCTTGTTTATGTTGGTCCAAACAAGTCCATATGCAACAATTGCAAAGATCTATTAGTGATAATAATTTTCATTGATTTGAAAGAGCTTTTTACCTGTTATCCCAATGTTGATTTTTAGTAATCCACAAACAAGGTCTTTTGAAGATATTTTGTGAATATGCTTTGCATTGATATGACCTAATTTCTTGTGTCATAAATCACACTCTTCCTTGATAGACATTAGGTAAGAAGATTATTCAAAGTTGATATCAAGTAGGTAGTTATTACCATATTTGTTTCCAGTGAATGTTTGAGATTTGTCCTTGCTAGTGTCAATGCACTTACCTCTTGTGAAATTTTATTTTGTATCCTTTGTCACATAACTGACTATGAGATTGTGCTTCAATGAGACATCTTCAACAATCAAATTTCCTAACTTGATGTTTCATTTGCTAATGATTCTGCCTTTGTCTTTTCCACCAAAGTAACTGTTCTTCTATTTATGGTGGTGAGTGTTACAAACTTGGTGCTATCCCTAGTCATGTGTCTAAAACATCTGCTATCTAAGTACCACTTGTTTTTCTTCAAGATCACTTGAAATAAAAGAGAATCTCATCTTTTCTTTGGTACCCACATAAACTTGGGTCCCTTGTGGTTAGGTTTTGATTCAGGGCCAAAAGACTAGCCAATCTTCCCAGATCTCTT
The DNA here is from genome assembly GCA_014182565.1 of Eucalyptus marginata. Classification (NCBI taxonomy): domain Eukaryota; kingdom Viridiplantae; phylum Streptophyta; class Magnoliopsida; order Myrtales; family Myrtaceae; genus Eucalyptus; species Eucalyptus marginata. The sequence continues at coordinate 32,428,711 of CM024592.1, read as the reverse complement.
GTTGTTTTAGATAGTCCATTTTGAAATGATCATATCCATCATAGTTTGAGCATTTAGGAAATTTCTTACTAGTGGCTCTAGTGAATTATTTATCAAAATGAGACTTATAGTAACGTACATGAGGTTTGTGCTTTAATCTATCTTTTGTTTTTTTGAAATGGATTCTTCTTGTCTTCATTTCCATCACATCCCAAACCACTCTTGTTGTAGTGAGGAATTAAATCGAGAGAATGTGCTACAAGGTTTTTGAATCAAGAGAAAATTTAGTGCTAATTTTTGAAATCTTATTTATGACATTCTCATTTTCAACTCGCAAAAGCTTTTCTCCATTAACTCAAAGGTCAAGTTCCTTCTTGAGTTTGTTGATGAGAACTTTCTAGTGAAGTTTTTAGTAGTAAATAATGAACTTCCTTTTTTAAGACAAATTCTTTTAGAAACTTTTTGGTGTTCTTCAAACATTTCCCTTAGGAAATCTTGTAATTCTTCATAAGATAAATCGGAATCTTTTACCTCATTTTCTTCCTCTAGTTCTGAGTTAACCATGAGGCAAAGATTTACTTCTTCATAGCTTGACTCACATTTGTGTTTTCAGCACCTTTTTCTTCTTTTCGAACTTCCCTATCTTTTTCTTGATAGATGGGCAATCTAGTTTTATGTGTCCTAGTTGTTTGCATTCATAGCACACGATATCTTTACCTTTGAATTCTTATTTGTTCCTATAAGGCCTTTTATCGTCTGAATGCTTATATGATCCTTTTCCTTTGTAGTTTCCTCCCTCTTTCATGAAATTCTTGAACCTTTTTGTTAATAGTGCCATATCTTCATCACTTTCTTCTTCATTTGACAACATTTCTCCACCTGTACCATCGTGGTTAGCTTTAAATGCAATAATTTTCTTACTTTTTGAGTTGTTGTCCTCATTTTGAAGCTCAACTTCATAGGACATAAATGTTCCTATCAATTTATCTATTGCGATTGGTTGAATCCTCATTGTTTCTCATAATGAGGTCTTCACAGTACTCCATTATTTGAGTTAGACTCGCAATAGCTTGTTCACCTTTTCAACATCTGTATAAACTTTTCCTTGAAGAGCAAGGCCATTCACTATCTCAATGAATCGAGTGAGCATTTTGTGTTACTGTTTTATTAGACTTCATATTGAATAACTCGTAATTTTTTAGTAAGATGTGTAGCTTTGTTTCCTTAACTCTTTCTGTTCATTCAAATGTCAGCATGATGGGATCCCAGATTTCTTTTGCTGCATCACAAGAATAAATTCTGTTAAACTCATATGGTGACAAATCACATAATAGGAGACATTTGGCTTTGGTGTTAAGAGCAGCTCTTTTCGAGCTTCTTCCGTATTGTCGACAACGACCACTTCTTAACAGTCTTTGTAACATCCCGATTTTCGACCCTATGAGAAATGGCTATAAGTGCGATGTGCCAATTATAAGAATTGGTCATGGATCGTTCCCAGGATCGACCATGGACCGATTGGCTCGACTAGAAGGGAGGCAAAAGATTGGCCATGGATTGATCAAGGGATCAATCGTGAACCAATCCACTGACCATGCAAGTGGACCTGAGCCATTTGGGCATGGAACGACTGCTCGACTATAAGGGTTGATCATTGGATGGTTACGTACCACCGTGGATCGATGGATGATCATGGATCGATTTAGAGCAGTCATGTTCTAGTTGCGAGTGATTCCACTCGGTCATGTACCGATCGTGGATGATCATGAGTTGATCCAGTGTGACCATGCGTTGGTCACAAATCGACCGCTCCCACGCAACCACATAACAACCGATAATTGACCATCAACCAGGTATGCTCGGCCATGGACCAGTCATGGATTGACCATGGACCCCTTGTGATGGATCTTGGATTCGGCTAGGAACCTTGTTGTGTGCTAAGTTTTGTGCCCGGGCCTACCCTAGGCTTCAAGTTAGCCACGGGCTCAATATGCTTTGCTAGAGCTGCCCCAAGGGCTGACTATTAAGCCCATGCCCTAGGTCACCGACTTAGCCGAAGTAGGCAATTTTGCCTACGACAACCACACCAAGGGTGGCTTTACCATGGACTTCGGGTATGTCAGAATGGTCGACTAGGGATGTACACAAAACTTTCTTGCTCAGTTTCGGTTGCACTTCCAATGGCCTACTTCCCATGGTTGCCATATTCTTTGGAAATGAACAAAATAGAATCTTCTAGAATATCCTAGGTTCTTCTTGAAGAAGGATGACATACTACTTTGGATAGATATTTCTAGATTTGGTAATGATTACCAAAGATTCGCTTTGGGAAATAAGTAAGGGACTCTTGGAAAAATGGCCAATCAAGAGAAGACATAATATAAGATTCTAGAATACCTCATTAAATGTAAGAATGAGTCACCCTGCTTAGGTGTCCCCTGAAGATTTTATAATGATGGCCAAAAGATATGGTAATCATTACCATAAGATTCTCCTTGCAAAACAAGTAGGTTAAGTCATGATAGCATGGAGTAGATGGTCAAATAAGAAGATGACAAGTATTTTCCTAGGATACCTAGGCATACTACCTTGCAAACTAGGCTTGCCACCTCGATGTTATAACCGTGCCACTTCAAGAAAGATGATTGGGCCATTTGGAAAGGGTAATAATGAGTTTTGAGCCTATAAATGAGGGAATCACCCCATTCATTCTCATCTAGAGCCCTCTTCTCCCCTCTTACCATTTTACATGCCATTCTTCAATTTCTCTTGACCTCGCACCATCACCCCTCATCAAGTCATTCAAGCTAGTTCTCGAGGTTCATCCAGGTAAGTAAGATCCTTATGTCTCTTCTAGGATGGTAGTCTCCATTTTTAGTCTAGTTAGGTGTTCACCCGTCAAGCCGTGGATAGGATGTTGGATCCTTTGTATGGTTTGGTTTATGATTGTGCTTGAACATGTGCTTGAGTTGTTCATGCTCGGAATGAGGTCGAGGTTTGCTCAGATTGAGTTCAACACTAGGCAATGTCGTTTAAGGCCACAAGTTCTTGGATCGACATTCAAGCGTGCCAGTTCTAAGTTTGGTTCGGCTTTGGGAAAATGCCCTTGGGAGAATGCAAATACCTTTGAGGTAAAGGGGTTTTCCGAAATGCTAGACTGTTTGGTAAACTATAACTGAAAAGTACTTTAGGAAAATGCAAGACTGTTTGGTAAACATATATTTGAAAAGTTCTTTAGTGTGACCAAATTAAGTTTTTTAGTTTTAGTATTTTTAAAATTGCAAAAAAGAACAATGACTATATAACCTTTTACATTTTCATGTTGAGAGTAATGTAATATATAATATATATATATATATATATATATATATATATATATTAGTAAATTTATTTAAAAATTATATTAAAAGAATTTGATTATAGATTAGATGCAAAGCTCAACTTTTGGCCTAGGGTTCTTTTAGGTTTGTTTTCAACTTTGAAAAATATATATATATTTAATTATTGTAGTATTAATCATCTTCGTTGATTAATGATCATTCAAGTGTATTGATAAAAGTTGGGCTATTGATTATCAAAAGATAAAAATGACAAAAATAAGAAGAAGGTGAACCCAACATTTGCAAAGTTATTTTTAAAAAATAAAAATAAAATCCGATAAAACTCCGTCACCGATCAACGGCGGAGGGGTGTGGGGAAGATGATCGGTTTAAAAAAAAAAAGAAAAAGAAGTCAACGAATGAATAGTAGAGGTGGACTTGCATTTCTAAAATGCTAAAAGCCCAAAGTAGATCCCCACCTACTTTGGGCTTTTAGCATTTCAAAGGCCAGCATTTGGCCAAAGACACCTCCAAATGCTGAACCAAACACCTAAAATTTTTCCCAAAGGGCTTTCGGGGCTGAAAGCCCGTTGGGAATGCTGAACCAAACGAAGCCTAAGTCTTGTTCGACGCAGAGATCGCCCAAGGCTACAAGCTCTTAAATCAACATTGAGGCGTGCTGGTTCTAAGTCTTGATTGGTACAAGGATCACCCAAGCCCACGAGCTCTTGGTAAGGCACTAAAGCATGCTGGTTTTATGCCTTGGTTGATGTGGGGACTTTGTGCTTGGCGTTTGAATCAAGCCACGACTCAAGGGTCATTCACAGCACAAAGTATGTTCATGTCGGGTTGAAGCCGAGGTCCATCGAACTTAGGATCTGCACAAAAGCAAGGTGTACCCAAGTCTCAAGGTCTTGGATCGGCATTAAGGCGTGTTGTTTTCAAGCTTTACTCGGTGCGAGGATTGACGCTCTACATGCTCAAATCGAGTCATGGATCAAGGATCGTTCCCGACATGTTGTATAGTGCAATGCTAGGATTCATGGCAAACATATATGAATAAGCATGCCTTCGGGCCATATATGTGTCGGCTAAGAAAAATAAGAACTGGCTTGTATGATGCATTTATGTGTGCACTTAAAGAGGAAAAAGCGCTTGTCGCCACACAAAATCTGTGGCAATGCCTCGTTCATTGAATGAGATGCCTCAGTTGAGCTAGGATAACCTAGTTGAGCCAATATGCCTAGGTCTTGAATCCGGAAGCCTCGAGAAGCTAGTCCTGAGAAGTCTCAATCGAGCCGAGATGCCTTGGTAGAGTCAGGAAGTCCAACAATAAGCTGGAAGCCTCGGTCGAGCTAGAAGGGCTTGGTCAAGCCAGGACGACGATAAATGAATTTGCATGGGTGCCGGTTATGCATAAGCACGATGTGTTGATGGGTTCATTGATAAGTCGAAGGATGTTAATCGACATAATGTATTGGGTCAAGGCATGGTAAGTAATTTGCTATTGATCTGTCATCGACACTGTTTGAGAGTGTTGTACTTGCTAGACTTTGATGATGAGATGCTTTCCTAGTAAAGAATTAGGAATTTTACTTACTAGATTTCCCCAAAACTCACTCCCTTATCTTTCAGTCTTGTAGGCATGAAAGTCTCACGTCATTTTTGGGAGTTGCAGTCACACTAAAGGAGACAGGAATTCACTTGGCCTGTGTGGAAAACTTCTAGTGTGATGCAAAAGAAAAGAGAGTCCGTAGAGAAATGGCTTGTAAAAGTACTGTTATAATATAAATCAATGTGTTTAGTGTGATATATGTCCCAATCTTCCAACTGTTGTTTGTTTGGAGAGTTATTTGTTCACGATAACAAGAGAAAAAGAATCGGGATGATGACAACCCTTGGAAGTTAGGAAAATAACCCTTGTTGCTCGTGACCTTGAAAATGGAGTTGGGATCGTGACAGTCTTGGTGAGTAGGAGCTAGCACTTCTACACCATTTGCAACTACACCTCACATGTCAGCGTAGAAAATTGCCATGTTAGCCATTTGGCCGGATTTTGGCCGGAGTGGCATTTAAGTGTTTCATTTTATTATTAAAAACATATAAAAACGGCACTTAAGCCCCCTCCCCCTTTTTAAATAATTTTTTTAATATTTTTATTTTATTTTTTGTTTTAATACTTCTTTTTTTGTTTAGTTTATTTAACATATATTTTTTAAAATTTTTATTTTTTAAAATTTTTTTAAATTTTTTTTATTTTTTAATATTTTTTAAATTTTGTGTTTTTTGTTAAATGTTTTAAATAAGTTTAGTTTTTTAAAAAATTTTAGTTTTTTAAAAGTTTTTTTAAATTATTTTTAAAATATTTTTATTTTATTTTTAAATGTTTTTTTCTTTATTTTTTAAAAATAGTTTTTTTAATATTTTCTTTTTTTTTAATATTTTTATTTTATTTTTAGATGTTTTAAATAAATTTCGTTTCTAATTTAATTTTGCGTTTTTGTTCCAAATCTATTTTTTGTTCCCGAGAACACTTTTGGAACGAGAAACAAGAAACAAGCACTTAAAAAACTTGTTTCTTGTGTTTTTTTTCCGGAAAACAAAAAGAAAGCTAAAACGCGTTTGTTTGCGTTTTGTTCGGAACTATTTTTTTTAAAAATTAAAAAGACATTTTCTCTCTCCTCTCATTTTTTTTCTCTTTTTTTTTTTTTTTTTCTTTCTTTTTTTCTTTGGCCGGTCACCGGCCTCGGCCATGGCCGGCGACCAGCCAAAGAGGGCCGGCGACACCGTCAAGGGCCGGCGACCTCGCCGGGCGTCGCCGGCCCCGGCGAGGCTCGGCCTCGCCTTAGGCGGGCGAGCTCGGGCTCGCCAGATCCAGCGGCCGGGCTCGCCCTAGCCACCGGCGAGCCCGAGCTCGCCGGGCCACCTCTAGGCCGGCGTCGCTTGGCGGTGGCCCGGTGAGGCCGAGCCTCGCCGGTGGCTGGGCGAGCTCGGGCTCGCCAGATCTAGGCGAGCTCGAGCTCGCTTAGCTCGAGGCAAGGCGGGCGAGCCCGAGCTCGCCCGGCCCACCGGCGTGGCTCGGCCTCGCCGGGCCACCGCCGGCGAACTCGCCGGTGGCCGGGCGAGCTCGAGCTCGCCGGATTTGGGCGAGCCCGAGCTCGCCCTAGCCAAGGCAAGGCCGAGCCTTGCCCAACCACGGCGAGGCTCGGGCTCGCGGGGCCGGCGAGCCTCGTCGTGGTTGGGCGAGGCCGCCGGCCCTCGTCGTCGCCCGCCATGGCGGGTCCGGCGACCGGCCAAAAGAAGAAAAAAAGAAAAAGAAAAAAAAAGAAAAAAATAAAAATTTTAAAAATTTTAATAAAAATAAAAAAAAAAAAGAATACAAATTTACCAAACGTGTTTTGTTCATTTTTTATTCGAAACAAGTTTACCAAACGCGTTTTTTTGTTCAAAAATTGTTCCCCGGAACAGAAACACTTTTTTCTATTTCTGTTCCCTAGAACAATTTTTAAACTGAAACGTTACCAAACGCACCCTAAGTGTCACTTTCCTAACTTTTGGCACTTAAGTGTCCCTCCGTGCCAAGTTTTGGCACTTGGGCTGTACTTTCCCCAATAGATAAATATTGGAAAGATTTCGTTGAACTTTTGCAAATTATCCAGAAATGGCAACTGTTATTGTCTTCTCACCACAGTCTCTAACAGATTTGTCAAATGACCTAGTTGCTCTGCTACATGCTTTATCTGGATTCTCCTACCATGCAAATCCAAGTCCACAACTGCTACTTAGTTGACTTAACAAACCTAATTAGATGTACTTGATTGTCACGGCACCATCTACCCGATCTTTATAGCTTCGACACGAACATATCAATTGCTGATCTTTTAGGTTGACAAGTACTATTTACTGTATCAGGACATTTTGCGAACTTCTTTCCAATGAATCATATCATGAATATTATGTAGTCCTTTGATCCAAACATCTGCATACACCATAGTAAATATTATACTAAAGATAGTTTGGACATCATCAAAATTGCTTGAAAATGTTTCTCCAACACAAACATGATATAGAAACTGAGTTTCATCCCAAAGAAGGTACATAAAATGTGTTTCTTATCATTGTTATTTCCTACGGTGAATAATGATTTATTCTGATTTGGCTTTCTTAGATTTATGAATCTTCGTATGGTAAATGCAATATGATTTGTTGTATTGCTATCTAGCAATCACGAATTGGAAGGGCTTATGATAGATATTAGATTCATAAAAAATGCCAAAGAATTATTAATTATAGGCTCATGCTTAGACAGCCAAGTTTTATATACTTTTTGCAATTTATCTTTATATGACAATTCTTTTTAAATAAGAGTAATAGTCCCAATCCTTCTTAAAGGATTATATCTTATGACCCAAACTGTTAGAATAACCGGTGGTTTCATGAATTTCTTTATGAGTATGATTTATAGACTTCAAATCTACCATTTTTATGACGTAATCCCTAACCTCATCAGAACATCACACCTTATGTTGAAGAGTCTTTGCAAATATATCCCAATCTCAACTTTAGACATGATATGATTTCAAGCCATGGAGGTTTTCATCATTTATTTAGAAGTACAGTCAGTTGGTAAAACAACTCTTAAAGTGTACTTGAATGGATCACCTCATTGATAACAAGCAAATCCAATTACTCTTTTTACTAAGCAATAAAATGTTCTATATAGGATTTTGTATCATCGAAAGTGTGATTTATTAGCTTATCCTTTATAAAAGCAATATGAACATCTACTAGCTCCATCTCAAATAGAAAATCCTCTTTTCACTATTTAAAGTTTGAACCTAAATTGTTATGGAGTTGTCAATTATAAATAATGTGATTAAAATAACAAGCAATTTATATAATTGGTATCATGTGAGTATTGTATACCTTAGAATGTGTGGTGCGTGTAGAGCATGCGCTAGCATGTTGGATCGGTCTGAACCGTTAGTTTGATTGGTCTAACCGGTCTGACTAGTCAACGGAAGACCGAGTTGGATCTCAGGTTAGGTCATGGTCACTGGGTTGGGTCTCGATCAATAGGTTGGGTCTCGATCAACAGGTTGGGTTGGACCAGGTTGCTACACATGCTAGTAGCACCCTGCGCGTGAGGGCACATGGCGGTGCATGTTCGATGTGCACCAACTTCGCCTCCCCTAGACTGCTCTGATACTATATGTAAGACGTGATAGCGCAATCCCATGATCTCCATAGTTAGAAACAAGAACACATATAATCGAGTAGAGATATAACACACTTGTATTAGAATCCATCGTTCTTGATGCGGAAAAATGACGATTCAAAGTAAAAATGCTTCTCCTTTATTGCCCTTTGTATCACTGGCTCAATAATACTGCCCCTCACCATTAGCACTTAGTAAACGCTTCTTATATGAGGATAATTGTGTATATTAGGGTTAGGGGAGAGACTTGTGCACTATTTATAAAATTTTAGCCAGACCCTCTCGTTACGGTCCGAGCTCAACTCGGCCAATACTAGCTAGTTCCATGTTAGGCTAACTAAGAAACCTTTTATCTCATCTTATCAGACCAATACCGTAAAATGGTAAATCGCAATATCAATTAATAAAGCTCACATTAGAAAAATTCTCACACCATTAGTTCTTTCTAGCTCAATTTCTGGGTTAGAGGATGGCCGGTTCTATGATTCTTTTGGTGTGCAAAAAATGTGGGATTAAGTGGATGATTAGAGGGTTGAAAGTGGTTTGCTACTAGGGACAGATTGCGCAGTCGCATAGAAATGGCAAGTGCATGCTCGTCGTTAGTCCAATTGGGCTGAAAATTTGGGAGCAACGAGTTGACATATCATCCTAGCTCGTGCTAAAAGTTCTCACCTAACGGACATCGGGAAGTCCACTTTTGGAGACCATGCAATATCGGTTCTTGTCCAGGGGCTTTGGCGTTGGATCAGCTGATGTCGGCTCGGAAAATGGCAAACCTGGGAAGCTACACTTGAAGCTAGCACATGAGCCCTATATCATAGGAAAATACACTAGAAGATGCTCGTCGTGATACTTGGTTTGCAATTTTCCGGATTCGTTTGGACCTTCAATAGAGTAAGGAAAGATGGATCAAATTCGTCGAAGAGAAGATTGAGTCTAATTGTGAATCTAGGGTTGCCGTTGACCAAAATTTAGCCGTTAGGCCCAAGGTTCTAATTCTACAATATTCCTAAATGAAATATCTGAGAAAAAGATTAGAACTAATGAAATCTAATTATTTTTTTGTCCAAAAACGAGTCTCACTACAATTACAAATCTTGAATTTTCTAACTTTAACTGTTGAGAAAATTAGGTACATATGTTCCTTGTGGTAACTGAGTTTATGAATTATAGTCGACAAACAGTTCAAGTTGCAAGGTATATTGGTCTAGGATTCATGATTGCCTTATCACATGTGAATCATTTTCCCGTAATTGTTCATTATGCTCGTGAAAACTTAATTACATCTAAGCGTTTCCATGGCTGAATCCATTTTCAAAGAGAGATTTTCGGTGGTGAACAATAAAAGTAGTCAATGAAAAGAACGGTCGACAACTTGAAGAGTATCAACAACTTGCCAATGAAGTAATTGACATCAAACATCACTTATCAGTGAGAATCTTTATTAGGGATGCAGTTATTGACATTGATATATAATTGTCGAGTAGTGATAATTTTAGATATGTAACTAGATAAAAGGATATTGTGGATAATATAAATTCTTATAATTGCAAATAGATGAAGTTATTTGTTTTGTAGATATGATTAGGAAGTTATCTTTTTAATTTAATAATCATTTGGAACCATCAATTATGGGCTATAGATAGCCACATTGTACTCTTTATAAAAGACCGCCAAATCAAATGCAAAACTCAACGTTCTTCGCAAACATAACTTGGCTTTACTTTTCTGCAATTTAAATGGATGGACATGATTGTCTCAAGTCTTTGTACCTTTATATTTCTTATTGTTTATGTTTCTATTCAAAACAAACAAAGGACCTTGGATTCATATTTATGTTTGAGAGATATTTTATCAGCACTTTTCGATGAAATAGTGCAACACTAGTATTAAGTCAATGTTGATACAAAAAGATGAATCGATATTCACTTTGAAGATTCCATTGAAGTCACAAGACAGCACGAAAACTTCCATAAAAAATTTTGGTGCAAAATTTTCGAGATAGAAGCGACAAGATAAATCGAACAGAACTCCTAGAATAATTTCGAGTAATAAATAGCAAAGTAGTGGAATTGCATGGGACAATTTTAATTCTCTATGCACATGCTGATTTAGGGCACGAATTATAGCGCATGTGTATCATTCTATGGGTAACAAAATCCCTAAAACAATTTCACAGAATAATGAACAGAATAGTAAATTTTGAAATATAATTTTCCGTGCATATCCCTAAAACTGAGTACTATTCATCAATTTCCATAAAAAATATAAACCAAATAGGATTCTAAACTTGATACGGAGGCTCAGATACCACACATAAGAAAATCAACGATCTAGTCTGTATGTAGAACTTGGAATACCTAATCTCGAATCAATATTACATTCCTTGTTTTAGCGGGTCATCGTCTTTAATCGCTCGATAAGGACGAAGCCATACGAATTGAGGATTAGGTTTTACTCTCCTTCTCCTCTTAGACTGTCTTGATAGACAAACTGTGAGTGCCTATTTTTCACAAACTTAAAATATTGTACAATTAAAGTTAGCATACCTTTATATAAATTTTAAACAGAACTCAATGATCTCCAACGAAAACTCGAGGAAGCACGGTTGCCAATTACAAAGGAGTAAGTTTAGTATGAGCTCGAGTTTACAAGCTCAAAACTATAAGAAAATGGAAAAGTAATACTGTATATGTGTGTTCTCATTGTAGCAAATGAATACTAAGAGTGAATAGTGTCAGGGTGGGTCAATTCCCAACCTAAACCAGGAAACGACACTCTGACCTTCGGTTTCAAAAGGTTGAAATTGCGAATCAAACCAGTTCGGCCGATTTCGGTCTAGTTTGAGCTTTTATTTTAGAATCGTCCCATTTTCTGTTTTAAATAAAAGAAACAAACTACATTCTTATAATAAAGTAAAAACCTACATGACTTCAGTACATAAACAGTTTTTTGTCAATTGATTATGTTCTTTAAAAACCATGGTCCTATATTTTATGGGTGTAGAAGTATTTTATTTTTCCTAAAAGAGACTTCAAAAGCAATTTTTCTTGGGTAGAATCTATTGGATGTATGCCCTAAAGCTACTATGTAATAGTTACATGTTAGGGATTTCAATTGTACTATCATTATTATTATTTAATTAATAGCAATGACGTATTCATTCATTTGTCTAATTATTTTATATTTATGAATGATTCTATAAAATCAGTTGCAACTAGACCTATTCTTGAGACGTCAAGAATATATGTGACAGGTTCATAGTTAGGCTGAATCTTTAAAACCATTCTGGTCAATGGATTATTGAGTGGATATTTATAATCCTGTTGAGACCGGTGTGTTCTTAACTTCACCATTAAGTATTGAATACTTAAGAGAATGATGAGTAGCATGTCATTGGGTATTATGATGCCTAAGTTAGAACACAGGTGTTTGTATTAGACAAGTTCATTGAACGTGACCTATATGAAACGATTAGCAACATGGAAGCTTTTAGCGTGGTCAATGTCTAATTGTTCATGCTTTGGTCTTGTGTAAATAATTCTTAGACCTGAGGCACAGTGTTAACAAAACAACTATGGTTCACAGGTGCACATAATGCCGAGTCGTTGATCCGTCTTTATACCCGATGGTCATAGTTTGTTCATATACGAAGTTGCACGTGTACCAATATGGAATTTGTCTCCTTGTACCTATGTCCTATGCGATCTAATTATGACACTGCATTGAAATCCTCGGTTGGGGTTGTAATCGAGAATAAATTGTTTATGTCTCGAATAAAATGTATGTCAATTAGATTTGTGCATAAAATCGAATCGGTGACTTGACAAATATTCCATGGTCTTTGTTTGATCAGGACATAGTAAGACAGAGGGATTGAATTACACCGTAGCCAAAACTAACAGGTTCATTATGTTCTTAAAGCATTCACATTATCTGGATAGCCATAACATATTGCTAGATGTCAATCATGGCTTGTAGGACCCAAAGATTAATCGGGATAATTAATTCTTTTGGGAGTATTAATGTGTTAGTACAAGTCTTACTACCAGCTTAGTGATGAACCTAGGGATGTCACACACCATAAACAATTAGGATAACATGAAACGAGAGAGAAATGATGTTGCAAATGTGTTTGCAATTACTGTAATCGAATTGTGTCGACTTGAAATTAAATTAAATGAGATTTAATTTAATTTGTATTATAGTCATGAGCCTACATACATATGATGCACACGCATGCCCAAAGTGAATATATGTTAATGTATTCCAAATGCACACATAAAGATTATGTTCTTTTTATTTTTATTTATACGTATAAATAAAAAGGGGTTGGATTAATTATTTTTCATTTAATTAATTAATTAAGATGCTGCACATCACATGTGCGTTTTCTTTTTAATATTAATAACTAAAAAAAATGGTCAGCAAACCACTGACCATTCATGCACGAAATTCATGCACGAAATCGTGCATGGACGATCAGCAACGGTTGCTGATCGTTCGGTTTTTCTTTTAAATATGCTGCTTAATGAAGGGCTTAATAAATGGTTGCTGAAAATAGAGAAAAACGTGTGCGTGTTCTTGTGATTTAAATGCGAGAAAGAAGAGGGATTCTCTCTCATTTGGGCTGTGACTAAAACATCAAGGATATGGCGGATTGTCTCCACGAAATTACTAGCACGATCATAATGGTGATTATCCGAAAGTTCTCTCTTCCATTCGACGTCTATTGTTGGTGTGTCTAAACTAGAGGTCCGAGATTTGTGGGGCTTGAACTGTAGAACGTCCGAACCAATTTGTTTAAAGCGCTCTTCAAGAGATAATTCGTTTAACTCCATTTTTATTTTCAAATTTTTGATTAAAATGCACGAACAACGCATTCGGAGAATTATGTATAAAATATATCATATTTGTTTCCGCTGCGTTCTTTTTATTAATTTTACCTATATATGATTTATGAAACCCCAACATAATCAACAGTTTCGTCTTGAAAACTCCTATAACGGTAGGCAAATTTTTGGTCAGTCTGATCAATCGTGCATATATGCTTGTTAGGTGTTACCTAGTGTTAACAAGTAAAGGAACAAAAGGACATCTTCATACATCGACACCATGAAAAGATATACACTAAACATTTTTATTTCTCCCAAAGGAGGAGATTACAATATCATCTCAACCATAACCAAATTTCAGGATTTCCATTTCTCACATTTTGCCGCCTCATACATACATGGACCACTAGGTAATACATGCCATGGACACACCTTACCACATCGATCGAAATCTCGACGCTCATCGTATATATCGACATGGTGAAATTGACCAGGCCACTGCATGCTGCAAAAGAAGAGTGTGTTTCCCCAAACACTAGGCTTGAATACAAATTCCCACATGCCATTGGGAGAAATCTGATGTACGTTGAGATCGTTGTCTTTGGATTTGCAATGAACAGTTAGCATCACTCCTCCGGGTAAGTCATTGAAGATTTGGACATGGGTTTTCCCACTAATGTAAAATCGTGCGGAGCAAGCTTGAAGAAGGGCAAGACTGATCATGAATACCACAAAAAGTCTAACGGATGAGTTCATATCTGCAATCTTGGTTTTTCTTTTGAAATATCAGTATATAGGCATGGTGGACTAGACAATTTAAGGAGGAATAAGGTGGCTTCATTTGGTAAAATGTACAAAACGGGTAAGATGAGCTGTACAAATATTAAGATGACAAATGTGAAGGGCACGTGTATATGGGGTTATAGATTATTTAATATGTTTCCAGATATTCTTCTAAAAGCATTTAAATTTGATTTAGTGGGAATATCAACCGGATACAATTTTAACTGAATAATTCTTTTACTATTTAAATATCATAAGTTAAATATATGTAAATACATCTATCTTAATATTTATAAATACCAAAAAGGTGAGAAGGTAATAAAAAATGATTTTTTTTTTTGTTGATTCAAGAAATTGATTAAAATGAAAAGATATTCTAAAATTTGGATAATGATACAAATTGAAAGTTTGTTAATAGTATCAAAGGACTAATTTGACTTTGTTATGGAAGATCAAGGGATTAGATTGAACAAATTAAAAATTTAGAAATTAGTTTGTACTTTCACATTACCTTAGGGACTAATGGTGCTTTGTTCCCTTATTTGATTAGATGAAAGAATTATATTGAATGTTTAGGAATATTTCAAAAATCATATTAAACAAACGAAAAACTCAAAGACGACATTATAGATCAGATCAAAGTTTAAGGATCATCGATGTTATTTTTCCTTTTCTTCTAAATCCAAGGTGCAAATGAGAATAGTGACGCTTGTAGTTATTACAATAATGCTATTACTCGAATTGATATTTCATCTTGGTGATACACTCTTTTAGCAAATATCTGAAGAATAAAGCAGTATAGTACCTAAACGAAAAGTTTGTACTTGTGTAGCTTCTGTCTAGAGATGTTTAGTTGTTAGTTAGCAAGTATAGTGCGATCTCATCAAGTGTTATCTAGAGTAAACAAGTGAAGGGCACAAAAGACATCTTCACACATCAACACCATGGAAAGACATTCTCTAAGGAGCTTCCAGTATCATCTCAACAATAGCCCAATATCGTATTAATACAAACTGATATAGGTACACATTTTGTTAGGAGATTTTAGGATTTTCATTCACATATCGCCCTATATAAAAACGGACCACTGCGACCATGGACATACCTCACCATATTGAAACAAAATGGTTACCCTCATTATATATATTAAAGTACTGAAATTAACTGGGCCGTTGGATGCGGCAAAATAAGAGTGTGTGACCACGAAAACTAGGCTTGAGATCAAAATCTCACAAGCCACTAGGAGGAATCTGGTAAAAGTCGAGATCATCGTCTTTGGATTTTCAATGAATAGTAGGTGTCACACCTCTCAGCAAAACTGTTGAAGATTTGGACATATATTTTGCCACCTAGTACCACGTTGGTCGGGCAAGTTTGAGGCCAAGAATGACCATGAATACCCCAAAAAAAGAATAAGAATATCACAAGTGTCATAACTCTCGTATGACATTCATTGAGTGCCATTACTTTTTTTCAACCACTTAGGTACTATAATTTCTAAAAAAACATTCATTTTGGTGTTATAACTTTCAACCGATCACTTAGGACGCGTTTGGTAACGTTTCTGTTCCGGGAAAGAATTTTTGAACAGAAATAGTATTTTTTGTTTCTATTCCCGAGAATAATTTCTGAGTATAAGAACGTACTTGGTAACTGCAAAAAATTTCTACTCCAAGAATAGAAATGTGTTTGGTAAATTTGTATAATTTTGTTGTTTCTTTTAATTTTTCAATATTTTTATTATATTTTCCTTTTTTTTTTTTTTTTTTCCTTCTTTCTCCTGCGACTGGCCATGGCGGCGGCCGGCCACCTGCTGGGCGAGGTCCGGCGAGCTCGCCGGAGCCTCGCCAAGCCACCATGAGGCTCGGCCTCGCCAGTGGCCTTGGTGGCTAGGCGAGGTTGAGCCTCGCGTTGGCCAGCGAGCTCAAGCTCGCCCAGTTATGGCGAGGCCGACCTCGCACCACCGGGCGAGCTTGAGCCTCGCCGGTGGCCGGCGAGGCTCGACCTCGCCTAGATCTAGCGAGGCCGAGCTCGCCTAGCCACCACTGGGCGATGCTGACTTGGTAGTGGCCCAGCGAGGCCGAGCCTCCCCAGCCACGCGAGGCTTGGCCTCGCGGGGGGGGCCGGCGATGCTCTGGCGAGGTCGCCACCAAAAGGAAGAAGAAAAGAAAAAAGAAGAAGAAAAAAAGAAGAGAGAGAAAAATTGTTTCTTGGAATTGTTCTCGGAAACAAGAAGCAACTTTTTTCTACATCTTGTTTGTTCCAAATCTGTTCCTAGGAACTAAAAAATAGATATTTTGTTCCCCGACACAAAAGTTTTACCAAACACGTTTTTTTTTTTTTGTTCCCCGAAACAAAATAATATAAATTTTGTTCTGGGGAACATAAACAATTTTAAACAAATGGGGCCTTAAGTGCCAAAATTTTAAAAAACATTTAGCCAAGCGCCAGAAATCCAACGTGGCATAACACTTGTGGTAAACATTTTAAAAAAAGTTATGGCATTTAAGTGATCAAGTGAAAAGTTATATGGTACATAAGTGATTGGAAAAAAAAAGGACACCCGGACCCTTGGAGTGCCAAAAGTTGGCGCAAAGGGACACTTAAGTGTCAAAAGTTACGAAAGTGACACTTAAGTGCCAACATTGGAGAGAAATGGATCACTTAAAATCCGGCCAAAACGTTGACATGTCAATTTTCCGGCGAAGCGAGTGCAAAATGGCGTCGTTTTGTTATTGACGTTGTAAAAAATTTAATATAAAATTAATTTAATTTAATTTAATTTAATTTAAAACATTTAAAAATACAAATATAAATATTAAAAAATTTAAAATTTAAAAATTTAAAATTACAAAAATTACAAAAATTACAAAAATTACAAAAATTTTAAAATTTTAAAATTTTAAAAATTTTAAAAAAAAAAGGGAGGCGGCGAGGGCTCCGCCTCCTCGCCGCCATCGGGAAGGGCCGGCGACGGAGGGAGGAGGGTCGGCCGAGGTCGCCGAGCCCCGGCTAGGGGCGGCGACCACGCCAACCGACGGTGAGGGCCCATGAGCCCTCGCCCGGCCGGGCCAAGGGCGCCGCCCACTAAGGCAACCCCGAGCGAGCGGTGGCCCTTGGCCCGGTCGGGCGAGGGCTGCGAGATCCGGCGAGGGTCGGCGACCCTCGCCCAACTAGGCCAAGGGCCACCGCACCCCGCCCATTAGGGGTCGCCTCGCCGAGCACGGCCCTTGGCTCGGCTAGGCGAGGGCTCACGGGCCAACCCTCCTCCCTCCGTCGCCGGCCCTTCCCGACGGCGGTGGAGAGGCCGCGGTGGCTGAGGGTTAAGTCGTCTCCCCCTTTTTTTTTTTTAAATATTTTAAATATTTTTATTTTTATTTTTAAATGTTTTAAATAAATTTAGTTTTAAATTAAATTTAATTAATTTTTATATTAAATTTTTACCACGTCACGTCAACGTGCAAAACGACGTCGTTTTGCACTCGTTTCACCGGAAAATTGACATGTCAGCGTTTTGGCCAAAGTGGCACTTAAGTGATCCATTTCTTTCCAATTTTGGCACTTAGGTATCCCTTTGTGCCAACTTTTGGCACTTGAAGCATATTTTTGCCGGAAAAAAAAGTAATGGCCCTCAAGTGAGCGCCATATAAAAGTTATGACATTCAAATGATTGAAAAAAAAAGTGATGACACTCAAGTGAGTGTCGTATGAAAGTTGTGGGACTTGTGATGTCCTCCCTCCTCCGGAAAATCGATGTGGCATAACAATTGTTGTAAACGTTTTTCAAAAGTTATTACACTCAAGTAATCGATTGAAAAGTTATATGGCAATCAAGTTATTGGAAAAAAAAAAACAGTGGCACTCAAGTGAACGCTAGTATGAAAATTATGACACTCAAGTGATAAAAAAGAAGAAGTTATAGCACTCAAATGAGTGTCATACGAAAGTTGTGGCACTTGTAATGTACCCCTAACAAAAAAAAGTCTCACTAACAATTTCTTGTTTGTAGCATTTTGTTTTTCATTTCAAATATGAATACAAATGCATGGTGGACCAATCAATTTGAGGAATAAGGTTGTTTCATTTGTTAAAATGTACAAAACAGGTATATGAATTACACATAGCATGGAAATGTAGTAAATCTACACTTATACAATAAGCAGAAGTAAAGAAGATAGAGTTTTTAAGTTCTCACCAAGAAGCTATTTTGATTGCTTACTATGGCAAATTTATATGTCCCTGCTTTTGAAACCTAATTTTTAGTCAACACATCGCTAAAGGTTAAAACTTGAGATAAGTGTTTCTGATTGTGATGGAGCTCGTTTCTTAAACAAAAAATGTCATTTTTCATTCCCTTTTCTTTGGCTTGTCATTTATACCTAATTTCCTACTTATTTCTAATGAAAACCCAAAAAGTTGATTTTTTTTGGTTAACTCTTTGACGGGAAGTCAATTTTTGATCAAAATTTGGTTTTTTGCACAAAAAGTTCGAAAGTGACACAAATGTTTATCCGAAGTTCAAATGGAACACTTGAGTGCCAAGTTCGGCGAAGGTAGCCAAAAATCTTACATGACAATTTTTTAATGATATAACTCATTTACATGGTACACCGGAGAGTTAAGTTAATAATGAGTCACCAAAACAATGTTGTTTCATCTTTTTTGAATTTCAATATAAATATTAATTAAATTAAAATATTTCTATTATTTTTTTTTTTAAAGAGGAAGATGGAGGTTGTAGGCAACTAGGGTTGAGCCCTTGCCGCCACCTCCCCACCGTCGCTAGGAAGGGCTAGCGACGGTGAGGGAAGGGTCACCCGAGGTCGTCAGACCCTCCCCATCATTGTTAGGAAGGGCTAACGATGGTGAGGGAAGGGTCAACCGGGGTTGTCGAATCGTGGCTAAAGGTCAGTGACCTTGGCGATCGACAGCGAGGGCTTGCGAGCCCTCGCCCAGATCCGGGGCGAGGGACGTAGCCCTCCCCCAAATTCGGCGACGGTCGCCGGTCCTCACCCGACCGAGCTAAGGGCCGCCGCCGCACCCCTACCGTCGCCAACCCTTCTTGGAGACGGTGGGGAGGCGGCTCAACCCTCACCACGTACAACCTCCATCTTCCTTCTTTTTTTTTTTTTTTAAATATATTTTTTTTTTTAATTTGGTTTTAAATTTTATTTAATTAATATTTATATTATTAATCTATCCACGTCAGTAGCGAAGCGACGTCGTTTTTGTATTTGTCTAACCATGTTAGCATGCAAAACGACATCATTTTGTGCTTGCCTCGTCGGAAAATCACCATGTCAGCATTGTAGTTGGATTTTCTTGTTGTTAGTATTTAACTAATCCATTTTGCTCCAATTTTGACATTTAAATGTTATTTTCGTAACTTTTGACACTTAAGTATCTCTCCATGCCAAGTTTTGGCAATTCAATTGTTCTTTTCCCGATAGATTTATAACCTAATTTGACAAAAATTAAAAACAAGACAAACGATATGCAAATCATGCAGAATTAGCATCATCGGAAAGATCAAGGCGATTCTTAAGACTTCCTTAGAGGGGCTGAGTCCAATTAAGGTCAAATTCATGGCTGAAAAGAGATAATCATGAAGGCATGCAAATCAGCCACAAGCAAATGGAAAATGATGCATGATTAGTGATTTATAAGACCACCTAAACAATGCACAAAAAATGTGAAACTTGCATATGACATAAGATTGAATGTGACAAAGGTTTAGTTAATATATTTAACCTTAAATCGAAGTGGAAAGAAGACACAATTCATTGAAGTGGAAAGAAGACACAATTCATTGACATCGGAGGGTGACTTAATGCTAAGAACAACGTGCTTGACAAATTTCAACTACAATTTGTTAAATTGCTGCATGGCTTTCACATAGTAAATGAGATTGAAATATGACGTGCCATACATCAATGCGAAGCTTGTAACATTTATTCGAAATGTCTAGAAGATATCAAGATCTGATTTGGCCCTTAAGGGACCCAAACAAAGAGATTTTAATATGCTCGTGATTAGTTTTTAGTTCAACATGACTAGCACAGAACATGAGTGACTTTTGATGATTTAATGACGTGTAAAAATCTTAGGAAAAATCTTAATGTGACATCACAAACATTTTTCATGAAGGCATCTAAACCTAATTTGGTTCATACGAGCCTACACAAAAATGACAAAATAGAGCCGTGTGATGAAATGCACAAGTTACAGCAGCACCCAAGGATTTTCACACATGCGATTAACATAGTAAACAATATTCAATTTCCACAAATCATACCTCGTTAGAACATTCTTAACACGTACTACAACTCTTATGAATGATGCAAACTCAAATAGACTCATTTAAGGCCTTAATTCTAAGCAAACTCAGGTTGGACTCAATGCAAGATAGACTGACCTAAGGACGATTTTTGGTGATTTTACCTAACCAAATCAACTTCAAAAAATCTGAAAAAAAAAAATATGTGATGTAATAAAAAAAATTGCATGAAAACTCCATGAAGTAAGGGTTTTCAAAATCCAAACACAAAAATCAGTACAAAAATAATAAGACGGAAATTCATACGAAGCTAGAATTGAAAATCAAGCACAAAATCACTGCAGAATTGACAAATTTTGAAAGTGCTATTTAGGTACCAAACAATATCCGCTTGGGCCATACAATCTATAAAATCGAAGCTTGTCAAGTCTAGATTATATGTTTAGAAGGGCTCGACGCCAGAAAAATGTCATTTAACACCTCATTTCAACCAAAACAAAAAGTCACGCACAAGAACACGATTTTGCAGATCAAGACAAATCTAACAAGTGCAAGTTCATCTTCAATGATCATCAACACATCATAAATCATCTCATAAAAAAATAAACTTCAAATCTAAGCATAAATCATAATCCTAGAGTTGAATCCTAATCTCGATCGGTTGATTTGATCTCACTTCATTGGATTTGTGATCGAGAGTTTATCTTTTGTAGTTTTTGTCAAACTCAAGTGCAATCAGATGAAACTCGAACTGTCGGTACACATCCAAATTTCGAGGGATGTCAAATGGAACTCATGGATCATCGGCGAGTTGGATCGGTGTCGAAAAAGGTCCGATTTGGACCTGAGCAGAACTGGTCCGAATTGGATCGGTTCGGATCGCCAGGAAGAGATTGATCCAATGGCTTTTCCGTTAATCCACGTCCACAGCAAGGTCGCGGTTTAATCTAGGAGCGGATCGACAGGAGCTATGCTATCGATCAAGGACGCCAGATTGCCAGTTTGAACGGTGAGTAGAACTAGTCCGGATCGAACTGGTCTTGGAACATTAGAAAGGAAACCAGCCAACAGAGGAGATCCGATGGCTATCCGATCAATCTCTGACCTCTGGATGGTCGAGGACATGTTGAAGGAAAGATCAAACGTAGTTAGGGGCTTCGAGATTCACCATCGATTGGCCGAGAGGAACCAGTCGGCTTGAAGACTGGTTCAACCACCGGTCTTGGATCTTCGATGAAGAGACGGCTAATCGGAAGCTCCTTGAATCGCCGGACCTGATGGTGGCTACAACCAAGACCAATGGAGACAAAGGATGATCGGACGAGGTGATGCGGCCGAAAGGATCGTCGGTGAGGGCGTGGTACCGATCGCGTGCAAGGAGAAGAGAGGAGGAGAGAGTGGCACGAAAGAGAGAGAGGGAGGAGAGAGAAAGCGCAGATCTGAATTTTTTTATTAAAATGAGCTCCCCTAAGGTTTTTGGATGGAAACCTTATAGTTATATACTCTTGATTAAGCGTCAAATTTTGATCATCGATTCGATTCGACCATCGAAATTTGATCTAATGATTAAATTAAGCTCATCAAGGACTTATTCTACTTAAAATGAGTCCTATGACTGATCAGATGGCTTTGATTTGCAAAAAACAAGAGTTAAAATAAGAATTACAATTAGGGTCTAATTAGGGGTGATTTTGAAAATTCGTGAAATCCAAGGATATTTTCGCAAAATTTTGAAAATCACTGGAAGTGAGGACGACATACACGTGACGAGGAGTCAACAAGCGGTTACGGTGATCAAGAATCGGCTAGCAAAGGGCCGAACGAGCTTGTCTCGCTGGTAGTTGGTTGGATAGGTAGGGTCGGTTCACATTAGTTCAACCAGTTCTTGACTAGTTTTGGCCAAGCATTCCTTTGGTCTCTCGAGGGCCAAATTGAAAGAAAGCTAGGGAAAGTACAACCCAAGTGCCAAAACTTGGCACGGAGGGACACTTAAATGCCAAAAGTTAGGAAAGTGACACTTAAGTGCTAGTTTCGGAGTAAAGTGGAACACTTAAATGCCACTCCAGCCAAAATCCAGCCAAACGGCTGACGTGTCAATTTTCCAGCGAGTTGGATGCAAAACGACGTCGTTTTGCATGCTGACATGGCTAAACAATATAGAATTGACGTCATTTTGATGCCAACGTGTTAAAAAAATTAATATAAAAATTAATTAAATTAAATTAAAAACGAAATTTATTTAAAACATTTAAAAATAAAATAAAAATATTAAAAAACGAAATTTTTTAAAAAATAAATAAAAACATTTAAAAATAAAATAAAAATAATTTAAAAAAATAATTTAAAAAAATAATTTAAAAAAAAACTAAAAATATTAAAAAACTAAAAAAACTAAACTTATTTAAAACATTTAAAAATTAAATAAAATTATTTAAAAACTAATTTAAAAAAAAACTAAAATTTCAAAAAATATGAAAAAATAAAAAATAAAAAAACTAAACTTATTTAAAACATTTAAAAATTAAATAAAATTATTTTAAAAAAAAAAAACTAAAAATTTTAAAATATATATATTAAATAAACTAAAAAATTAAAACATTTAAGAACTAAACTTATTTAAAACATTTAAAAATAAAATAAAAATATTTAAAAAATTATTAGAAAAGGGGGCCCTTCCGATGATAGTGGCGAGGGCCGCCGCCCTTTATTTATTTATTTTTTTAATTTTTTTAATTTTATTTTTAAATGTTTTAAATAAGTTTAGTTTTTAAATGTTATAAATTTTTAGTTTTTCTAATTTTTAGTTTTTTTTTTTTTTAATTTATTTTTAAATGTTTTAAATAAGTTTAGTTTTTAAATGTTATAAATTTTTAGTTTTTATAATATTTTAAAAAAAATTATTTTTTAGTTTTTTAATATTTTTATTTTATTTTTAAATGTTTTAAATAAATTTAGTTTTAAATTAAATTTAATTAATTTTTATATTAATTTTTTAACTTGTCGCATACAAAAACGATCGCCGTTTTGCACCAAACTCGCCGGAAAATTGCCACGTCAGTCATTTGGCCGGATTTTGGCCGGATTGGCACTTAAGTGATCCATTTTGCTTCGATTTTGGCACTTAAGTGTCACTTTTCTAACTTTTGGCACTTAAGTGTCTCTTCGTGCCAAGTTTTGGCACTTCAGGTGTCCGCCAATTTGAGGAGAAACAATCCAATTCTAATTGGATTAGGTTAATGAAACTATGTAAATGCAATCCATCGGTTTTCTATTGACCTAATTACTTGATTATTATGAAAAACAGTGGACCTAGACCATGGGTAAATTGAACATTATAGGCCAAAACGGACAATTTTGAAATTCCTCGCTCGAAATTTCAAATTAATTGAAATTGAATTCAATTAATATTGTCATACACCTATTCAACTAAGTGTCCATATTTAGGATAACCTATTGCATCCAAACTGACCTTGACATCATGATTGGTCTAAATCAAAATTGGACTTTGATTAACGAAATTAAACTTTAATTACGAATGGGTCAATTTGAATTTCTTGAACTAAAGTTCAATAGCTTTCCATCGTTATTTTTAAAAAATTTTAATTATTTTTTTTACATTTTATCTTTTTATAATTTTTTATATTTTTGCAAAATAAATAGATATTTAAAATGACAAAAATGTGGATGTCAAAACAAACCGTAAATAATTGGATCGGCTAAGGGGGTGCATGACAAAATTTACGTTAGAAATAGTTTTTTCAATGTAAATAGATTTTTCTATTTCTATTTCTGAAGAGTTTTAAGAAAATAATAGTTTGATAACGACGCAAAATTTCTACTCTAAAAATAAAATTCGTTTGATAACGACACAAAATTTCTTCCTTTCGGACGGCGCGGCGCGGCGGACGACCTGACCTTTAATATAAAAAATAAAAATAAAAATGATTTATTAACAAAAATAAATAAATAAATCATAAAAAATAAAATAAGAATATCATTTTATTTTAAAATAAAAATATCCTTAAAAATAAATTTATTTTATTTATTCTATTTTATTTTATTTTATTTTACGAATAAATTTATTTTAAAATGAATAAAAAAAAAAAAAAAAAATATTTGGCAAAATACTCAAGACAAATAAAAATAATTTTATTTTAATAAAAATAATTTATTTTTATTTATCATAAATAAATTATTTTTAATAAATTTATTTTTAATAAACTAAAAATAAAATGATAAATAAAAATAATTTATTTATTTTTAATCTATTTTAATAAATTTATTTTTATTTTTAAATGAATAAAATGAATATATTTATTTTTAATAAAATGATATTTAATTAAATTTATTTTTAATAAATAAATTTATTTCGATTAAATTTATTTATTAAAAATAAAAATAATATTTATAATAAAAATAAAAAATAAAAATGAATAAATTATATTTTTATAATAATTTTTATTTTTATTTATTCATTTTTAAGGATTTTTTTAAATTTATTCGTAAAAATAAAAATAAATATCATTTTATTTATTCGAATAAATTTCATTTTTAAAATTGGATTGGGAGAAATGAAATTGATTTCTTCCTCCATTTTCATTTACGGAATAAACCTATTCCGAAATGAAAATTTGATAAGCGTTATCAAACAAAGTTTCATCAAAAATTGGTGCGGAATAGAAAAATTATTTCAGGAACGAGAAATTTTGGTTATCATGCCCCCCTAAGTCGGCCGTCGGAGCTTTGGCTCTTGCCCCAATCCCTCACCCACTGCACACGTGGCAAGCAAAATCACCCCCCACTCCCCAAAGGAGAAATTTTTATCAGCTGTGAAACAGAGAACGCGATACTGCAACCAAAAGCATTGCAGTTGCCGAGGCCGAGCCGGTGAAACCGCCATATTTGGAAGAACGCGGCGAGATAAATCGCAGTCAAAAAGTCTTGAGAATTCTTGAGCTGAGAATTTCGAAAGCCGAGAAGGGTATCTTCCTCTTTTCTTGGAATTGCTGATGGAACTGTGTTAGCTTGCTGCCACAAGCAAGAAGAAAGAGAGATAATGAAGGGTCCGGTGCTTCGTAGACCTTTAATTTCGGGAGTGAAGCTTCCCTTGTTAGTTGGTGTGGACTCGTTGCCTTGCACTGCGACGTCGCCCACAGTTCAAACCTCGTATTCTCGTGAGTTTTCCCTCTTTTCTCGTACCTCGTCTTTCCTTGGTCTTCAGTCGTTTATAGTGTCTGCAAAAATGTTAGGGGAACATAACTGCGGGTGCGAAAAGATAACATCCGGATGCAATCGATTCTTCGTAGGACGGCTAAATTGGGGTCAAGTTTTTGTAGGAAAAAGGAAGACTTTGAGTTGAGAGATTCATAGTTTGATGCTTACCCTTTTGCAGTCAAGCTTCTGTGGTGAGAACTGAGCGAAGTTTTGGCATCTTTGTCCTTATGATTGGTGTTGTCCGATGCATATGGAGCTTATTGCTGATGAGATGATAGATCTTTCCCCTTTTCTAGTTAATATTTTAAGCCGATTTAAGCGATGGGTGTACAATCACTGGGGTTTATCGAAGCCAGTGTTTCTAGAAACTATTTTTTGTAATGTTTCCTCGAGCTGCAGAGATTTTTGAACGATATATGAAGTACAGGAAAGAAACGGATGAGTAAGTATGAAACACAATTCAACACGGATATGGAAAAGAAGATGGCAGCTTTTTTAGCATATGCAATTTCATGAGAGATCTTTGTCATATTCTGGACCCTGAAAACTGTATGATTCTTCTCCTCCCCTCCAAATCGCTGAATGACCACAATAACGTTATACTGAAAATTTTTAAGCTTCCTGAAAATTTTCTTCATGGATATTGCAACTGAGGTTGAAAGGTACTCCTCGTAGGCCAAAAAGAGTTACAAAAGATTTTGGTACTTTTCCATGTAAGGGGAGAAATATAATCATGAACAGTTACACTTGTTTCAGGAGATTGCATACTTTTCCTAATTGTAGTGGACTTTGGGCTGCACTAATTTTGACAAATTAGCGTGAGTTTTTTTTTTTTTTCAGGCTCATTAGGTTGGGTTGGCTTAGTGAGAATCAGACTATAGTGATTAACCTAATCTTTCTTTTATTTTAGCTAGATGGAGAGGATTATCAAGAAGGAAACAAACATGCAGCACATTCCAAGCGCAAGCATCCAATGTGAGTATTGGATCGGGGGTCCGAAGGTAGGGATGAAAATGAAAATCAGAATGCCTTGGGAGAGAATCCACCTGGAAGCAGTTCGTCAACAATGTGAGTTCTACCTGATTGATTAAAAGCTGATCCCTTTTTCTGATTTATATTTGCGGAATCTTGTTTTGTTAAAATAGTCTATCCCTTTCATGATGATGATGGGTTATTATTTTGATTCTAAGAATGTGTTAGATATGTTGCTGTTAGATTGCAGTAATAATGAGTGGATGTAATGATGTATGAATCCAAAGCAGCGATTGCGATGTAATGATCCACGAAGTTCTAGCTTCACTGGATAGTGGATAGGCATGTATAATATTCCTAATTTGGGCTTTCGGTATCTTGTTTGTTTGTCAAGATGAAGGGAAAGAGAAATCGTCATTAATGAGAATCGAGGTAGAATGGAGCATGCTAAACTGGATATGCTATCTGAATGAGTTGAGTTCAAGCTCTTTCAGAAAGATCAGCAGTCCTATTTATCATGATCTTTTAAGATCTTATGGAAAGATGCATTGTCCTTCCACCCTTTCTATCTTTCAACATTTGAACTCTAGCCCTTGTAGGATTGGCATGGAATATATGTATATTGTAACTTCTAACTATAAATATTTTATATGTTCACTAAAAAAGGAAAACAACAAGCCTTTAGAAAGTATGCTTGGTGTGTGTCAATATTATAGCTTTTGGCCTATTGTAATAAACTTTGTTTAAGTAGGCAATAGGTGATGCTGTGACTAAATATCTATACTTTAGTCTCTTAAACTGTGTTTTAAAATTCAGCTACAAAAAATGTTCATGTTTTGAATGCACTTCTCTCTCTCTCTCTCTCTCTCTCTCACACACTCACGTGCGCGCGCGCGCATATCATTTGAACTGTGATGCTAGAAATCTGTGAACTTTATTAATGAGTGTTTACTTTTGTGATTTGCAGCAAGAAGATACCTGGCCAAATTCCTTATCCTCTCTCTGTTGCTTTGGTTCTCTTTGGATGCACTTTGGTATTTTCATTAATTGTGTTTGTCAAGGGCGGACCTTCATCACTATTAGCTGCAATCGCAAAGTCAGGCTTCACAGCTGCATTCGCATTAATATTTGTTTCTGAGATTGGGGATAAGGTAGTTAATCATGGATAGACTGATACTTTCGTCACAAACCATTCATATGAGAAATTCTCATCTGTCTGCTTATTCATTGTCTCATGTCAATTTTTTAGTTTTTTTTTTTGCTTCGCAATATCTTGCTTTCTTAGTCAAAATTTCACTAATACTTCGGAAGAGTTATAACATATGGGCTGTGGCTGTATATACAAATGCCTGTTTGGACTTTTGTCAACTTGAGGATGTAGGTGACTACCCACTAAAGTGTTATCGACTACTAAACCCAGCTCTTCCTATGTGACTGATGATCCAGTAAAGAGGATATATTGGCCATTGAAGCATAAAATATCCACGAGACTGAGACCAGTTTGTCATCTAATAATATGGCTAATATAGAATGATGCAATGCAGTCATTGCACCTATGCATCATGCTTAAGTATTTTGAACCTAGATGACTTATGACTTAAGCATGATACTAATTTCACTGTGTGTTGACATGCATTAACTTCCCCCTTTGATGGTTGGTCTAGGTTAGGTCCTCTTTATCCATTCTATGTGCTTGTGATGGTCTGATGCAATACGAGCCTGTGTATCTTTGTCATTGCTCAGGTCCTAGAAATGCTAGAGTGCAGTATCCATTCACTCCATGATATCTCCTTTTCTGCATTAAAAACAAAAGTGACTTTGCCTGGGGCTCTTGTCGAGGTCAATTGCATGGTTCCTCGAGTTTAATATATTTGGAGCTCTTCTTTGTCTCAGTAAAATCTGATTCATTAGTTAACCTATCTCTGCTGCCAGAAAATCAAATATTTTCATTGGAAGATTTGAATTTTCTTGTGCATTTGTGTTTTTGTTAATAACACCTACTTTGTCTTTATTGTACATTCGCTATAAGGATATGACCTCTTTAATCTATCAACTTTATTTGATGAGAGAAGTTAATGCTTGCTTAATGCGGATACTGTTTAAAATATGTATTAACTCATGGTTGTTCCTGTTGCCCAGACATTCTTCATTGCTGCACTATTGGCCATGCAATACAAAAAGGGACTGGTAATCTCTCTCTCTCTCCCTCCCTCCCTCCCTCCTCTCTCCTCTCTCTCTCTCTCTCTCTCTCTGGCACACACTAGTGGTGTCAGAACTTGATTTGGCATGAATAATTTATCTAATATTGTTATCGACCTGTAGATTTGACCTGAAAATATCTCCTTATGAAGGAAATATCATCTAAGGTTCACCAATCATTTAAACCTGTCAAAATTTTGTTTTTTCTGCTCGATGATACTAGAGAATTTACTCTTCATGTGAACTAATATCAGATGCTTCAACAGGATTCTGCCCATGATGGGCGATAAATTGTAGCACTGAAAACTTGATCCTGTTATTTTACAGGATCGTTTACCTTCTTTACTAATTTCTTTACTAATTTTAGTGCTGGGATGGACAGCCTTTAGTAGAATGTCTAAAAACTCTATGTTCTGATGCTCTTTAAAATATATGAACAGGTTCTTTTAGGATCAATGGGTGCTCTTTCATTAATGACGATCCTGTCTGTTGTGATTGGAAAGATATTTCAGTCAGTACCTGCTCAGTTCCAGACTAGTAAGTTATACTGTTCCTTCGTGTTTTCCTGCCGGCTTGTCCATGTACTTTGAAAGAGTTTCAGTAGAGAGACACTCTCAGAATGTGCTTGAAGTATCATCTTATAGGTTGCAACGAAGTTGGACATTTGATAAATGTCTTCAACAGCAATTATTATGTGCATCTCTGCCATATCATTCCAAAGATATGAGAAAATTGAGTTAGCTCAGCAGAATGAGCTTTAACTAATGGTAAAATGTTTGCATACCTCCAGTTTTGGTCAACTGGAGTTCATGCATCTCCCATTACTTGAAAATAGTTATTAGTGAGGATGGATGACATGACATCCCCTGTCCAATCAGACATTTATATCTTCCCTCAAACTCTAAACTTTCTGGATGATATTATATCCTCTGTACTATGATAAAATTACACTTGTGTTGTAAAACAATGTCATTAGTTAAACGGTAGCATACAAAATCAAAATTTTTCGCACAAATAGAGTTTATTTTTTGCCCATGGTGAGTGTATGGACCTTCCTCATTGACAATGTGGGTGCAGATTGACGTAGTTGCCTGTCACATCGGTAGCACTCAAGGCGGGGTCATGGCATGTCTGCATTACCTTCTGATATTTCTCATTAGCTTTATTCCTCACCGACATCTGGACCTTGTTGACTCTCAAGATCCCAAATGTGCGTTCTGTCGGTCTTGCTTTGGACTTGTAGAAATTATGCTATTGAGATATGGACTTGCAAATTCAAATCAAGAGCTAGAACTCAGGAGAAAGGTGTTCTGCTAGTCTTTAATCCCCTGACAGTTAGCTACTCTCTGGCTGGGATTGAAGAGCTCTGAAAAGGCTTGTGTTGCAATGCCTTTATTCGTGTTGTAACCTGGCAAAGAAAGAAAAGGAGAGAAAGAGCGAACAAAAGATAAAGGTTATGTTTCCTTTGTATGTTCTGCCACAGAGGTTTCTCATCCACACCTGTTTATACTAAAAGGAGACTTATGGTGCAGTTCAGTCTCTTAACATGCTCTGATTAAAGCACAGAGAAATTTCTTATCCTTGACTGAATTAAATTCACCTGTCAAGTAAATGTTACTTGTACATATGAAATTTCTGCCACATGTTGATGCTGATAGCTTCTCGTTACTTCAAGTCTGAACTTTGTGTCTGTGCATCACAGACTAATGTAGGGTTGAGATACCAAACGAGGGGATACTAAAATAAACAATTCCCTTTGCAATCCATGATTAGGCATGTGCAATGCGTTTTAGGATTCATTAGAGGTTTGGGACAGAAAAATCAACATTCCTTACATTTTAGTGTAAATGATAATTTAATCTTGAAGACTTATGTGTTTGGCAGTATTTTATTGTAAAATCATCTGTTTGAACTTCACTTGCATCAACTTGGATGAACATAACTATCAATTATTGAATTTACTAGTTGTCTCTGCAACTTGTCTTTCCTTGGCATGATTGAGAATCCATTTGATCCTTTCGCTCTTTTCTTACAAGAGTTTTCATGTCTCTGCTCTCTGTGATCATTGAAACAGCCTTACCAATTGGGGAATATGCTGCTGTGACTTTGCTTATATTCTTTGGTCTCAAATCAATAAAAGATGCATGGGATATTCCGTCAAATGTAGATAAGAGTGGAGAGAAGACCAGTCCTGAACTAGATGAATTTGTTGAAGCTGAAGAGCTCCTAAAAGAAAAGGTTATTTTTTAATTAGATGCTTGCTTCCTTGTGATCCTTCACTGGATGTACATTTTCTCACTTGGCTATTTGCTGATCTATTTCTCAGCATGCTATCTTATAGGTTTTGGCGTTTAAGAAAGTTTGTGGTACCTGATTTGATTCAATATGTTTATTAGGTCTCCAAACGGCTTTCTAATCCTCTTGAGATTGTCTGGAAGTCCTTCAGCCTCGTATTCTTTGCTGTAAGCATCTTTCGTTCTTCTACTGGTCCAATATTTCGTCCAAAGTAGAAGATGCAGATTGTTTTTCCCTCACTGCATTCAATGAAATTGTTAAATTTGCCACCATAAAATTTTACATTGCCATTGAAGAACCTGTCTTGGCTTGTTTTGGTGTTCTACAGCATTTGGTCGTTGACTGCCTAATGAAATCTGTATTTACTATGTTCTTTATCAATATTGTGTACACATACTGTGGAGATGGAGATCCTTTTTCCTCTTTTTAGTACTTGTAATATTAATGTTGGTACTTTGAATGGTCATTCCTCTGATAAAGATGTCTTCTGAGCTTTAAACTGCAATCAGGAATGGGGAGATCGCTCAATGCTTGCTACAATAGCCCTCGGTGCAGCACAGGTCAGCTAGGTTTTAATTATACTGCTGTGCAATCCTATAGATGTTGGCTGATATATCCTGATAATATCTTCCTCGTTCACATCCAGTCCCCATGGGGTGTTGCGAGCGGAGCTATTGTTGGACACCTTGTGGCGACATCTATTGCGATTCTTGGGGGTGCATTTCTAGCCAACTACATATCTGAGAAGCTTGTGAGTTTGATGCAAATCCGAATAGTGACAATTACTCTCTCTCTCTCTCTCTCTCTCTCTCTCTCGACATGCACTCTAAGCATCAGGATGTGGATCCTCTATCCTGCACCATATACTCCCGTGTGTCTCAACATATGTCTGCTGATGATGCTTAACTCATTCACTTGCATCAACGGTTGAGTAAGTGGTTAAGGGTTACAGCACAAATGGGGGCCAGAATATGCCATCTTCTTGGTGGCCTGCTATTTGACTACCCTTTCTGTGTTATAGTACATTCGCAATCTAAATGCAGAAGTGTGTGTTCTCAATTTCCACTTTGGAAAAGATCAAAGAATTCTAGTTATGTACTTGTTGCTCTTGGTTTGAAAAGGTTCTACTTCATTATGCAGTATATTTTTGGTACCAACGCATCAGGCCTAAAATGTGCACTGTACTGCCTATAGCTAGATGAATAATGGTCATATTTTGCTCCTAGTGGTCTCAATGTTTGTATTTGCTGCATGTTATGAAAAGATCCATGCTCAAAGAAAATTCTCTTGATTTGACTTTAACTGGTTTTTGTCATTTGCGTTTTCAAACAGGTTGGCTATTTGGGTGGAGTGCTGTTTCTTGTTTTTGCAGTAGCGACATTCTTCGGAGTTTTCTAGAGGTTTTCACACTGCTGAAAGAGTGAACTCAGAGCTCGTGAGGTGTAATATTGCTTGCAGAGCTTGGTTAGAGTGACAAGATCTAAATAGGCTGGAAATAAAGGTGCTGAAGATTCACCATAGGCCTTCGCTTGTTTTCATGTGTATCCACAATTGCAAACGAGCTTGACTTGAAGCATGTAAAATGAGGGTTATTTGCTGAAAACTTTGTCTAGGCCCAGATGCATTTTTCTTATTTGAAGCTTTATTGGTCATTGAATCTCATAATTGTGAACAAGATTGCAGTTTTATTCCGATTTTGGATATGTTAGAAACTCACAAAGCGGTCATTGCAATGTTAGTTCGATATGTCCTTGGTTAATTTCATTGAGAAGACCAAATGGAAGAAGAATTGAATATGCTGGGGATGAGTAGAAGAAGAGTTAACCAACTTATCAGGAGTGACTTCATGCTCCTGGGGTGTTTCCTCGACTAGTTTCTCGTTCACAGAGCGAGTCTACACAAAATGCAATTTGATTCAACTTTAGGCTATTCCAGTTGCAGTTTGATTCAACAAATAAAATGCATACATTTCATCAGTCCTACAAAATTTATCATGACACAGATCAATGCCTTTGCTTACCAATATGCATCGCCACTCTTCCTAAAAATCATGAAAGGCCTGTAGTAGGGAAGGAGCTCATCACTTCCCACAAATTCATTGATCCTTTGATTCATCTAGAATTGTATTCCGTGAGGAAATCTAAATACTAGATATTTCGGGTTGCAAGATTCAACTTTATGACCAAGTTCCCTCCAAACTAAAAAATTCTAATATTAGGACTCCCATTCCTTCAATAGTTAAATTCCAAGGTCCAAACGAGGCAAAAAGGCGATCAGATTAACAATTTTTTTGGCTCTTACCAATTTTCAGCCGTTAAGTCAAATTACAGATAAAATTTCCCCGTGTTTAATAGCTCTGTGCTACGAAACCTTAATAAAATAGCGAAATCATAAATTCACATGAACTAGCATTATTAATGAGAAGTGAATATGGCCCTGTGATCCTGATCTCTGTTATCATGAGAAAGTAACTTCCATTTGACCGAGGCCTACACAATTGAAGGCTCTCCTAATTCGACAACATCGATCCTCTGTTCAAGGCAGTTTGGCCTCTGCTGATTCACGTCTGATCGAGAAGGTTTGTCAGTTTGGCCAATGAAGGACAAAAAGGAGTTCTGCAACACCATCCAATATTGGTGAAATTTTGCTGGGTTGCTTCTTTATACTTTCGTTGTCTAAATCTGCACAAAGCAGTCATACTTTTCTGGCCCTTTTCAGTAGTATCTTTTTTCTTTTCTGACGGACGAAAAAACATTTACACAGATACAAAACTGGCTTACACTAAAAAATTTTGAGAATCAATCCACAGGGACTGGCCTTTTATACATAATTCGACCAGAAACTGATTGACTAAGCTTCATTAATGCCTATACAAGAGGACAACTAGCACATAAATGATAAATCCTTTCAATCTCTCAAAAGATAAGGACCCTCAAAACTCGGGCTTGAAATGTCCTAGGGAATTACACTGCCAAGTTAGTTTGTGCTGCTGAAGAAGCCTTTTTTGTCTTTTCTCTCTCTTTTCCCATTATCCTCTTCAGCCTTGGGGGAGTGTTTGAGCTAGTCTCATCCTCCACTCTCTCTTTTGTTGATTTTGTTTGTATTTTGTTTTTTTCTTACTTTTTCTTCTCTCTTGATTTAGATTTAGGAGTTTTCTTCTCCCGGTCTAGTTCTCAATTTGAGAGTTTAAATTCTCTTGATTTAGTTCTAGATTTGGATGCTATCTTCTCCCGATCTAGATCTGGGAGTTTAATAAATATGTTTTTGTGGATTCGGTGCCTCTCTACTCTGTTGATGTACAGATTCTCTATCTCTAATCTCAATGATGATTGTAGGAGTTTTAACGTTTAGTTGGATTACGAAGATTTTCTCCTCTACATTGTGTTTATTTAACCTATTATGGTTGTTTTCGTATGACAATGGCGTAGAAGGAGCTGAATTTAGGCGTGTATCACCAACTCACAATGTCGTAATTATTGAAGAGGGAATTTGCAGCATGTGCTCATCACTAACAAAGACACTAGATCTACTGATCAACCGTCGATTTTTTTTTGACAAATCTATATATATGGAATGAGTTTGCGCTTAACTTTGCAAATGCTCTATCGATCCTCCTTGTGTTCTGGATTTGGCTTTGTTTTTAAGTATTCATGCTCTATTTCAATTTATTTTGTCATGAACACTATGTACTTCTGCATCCTTTTGAGTAATAAGTACAATTTTCTTTCGATTAAAAAAAAAAATTTGTTTGTGATAGCTATCTTTTTACCAAGAGAGCTTCTTCCTAAAATTTAAGGCAGAGATCATCAAGTTACTAGAGGTGATTATGACTCGTTCTATTTTCAATTCCTCCCATCCAGCCGTCAACACCTTCATTTTTGCTCTATTAAGGGCACAAATGATAACTATTATGTTCAAGAAATCTATTGTTGTTATTCCCCGAATGAGTTTCTGATTAAAAATATGTGTTTGATAATGAAAAAAATTTCTGTTTCCGAAATAGAAAAACAAAATTTTTCCCTCTTGGGCGAACGGCGGCCAACAATGGCGGATGCGAGCGATTAGCAATCAGTGGCTGGTTAGTAGTGAAAGCGAGTGATGAGAATAATTTTTATGTCTCATTTTATTCCAAAAATAAAGAAGTAGAAAAATTTTATTTCTCATTTCTATTCCAAACCTATTTTTAGACTAAAAATTTGTTCCAGAAATAGAAAAATAAAATTGCACTACCAAATAGAATTCTATTCCAAACCTTTTTTAGGGAACAGAAAAATATTTCTGATTAGAAATAGAATAATCATCGTGCACCCTAAGAAATATCATTTTGCAATAAAGCGTGTACTAATCAACAGTCGAGAGACTGATCTTTTTCAAACACTGGCAACCCATTAGTCATGCCTCTAAAGTGCAAAAGATTTAGAACGATGACAAGATTGAATGGATATAGCTATCCACAACTCGCACCAGTAACTATCAGTGGATATTGTTGTAAGTTTATGTTTATCAAAATGTAGGAGGAGATCGCTTGAAAGTTTCTAATCTCCAAACGAATCAACTAAATTAATTTGCATCCACAAGTCTAAGCTTCACTGTATATCGAGAGTGGTGGATCAAAGACAAGAACAAAAAAATTGCTGTTATTGAATACACTAGATATACAAAAGAATGAGTTTTGCCGGAGCTTGATCACTCAATTATCGGCTCCTATTTTAAACCCGAAATGGGAGAAGATCTTAAACCAGGCTAAGAACATGCCCCAAACTAACTTGATGAGTAAGTTGGGGTTGTACGCAATTGCAAAAGGAAAATTACCAAAAAAATCATAAAATCTATTGCAATTATGCAAATTCGATCATAAATTATTTTTTTTGGTCAATTGAATCATAAACCTTTTACAATTGTACCAGTTCAGTCCTTTCGACCAAAATTGGCTGGTCGGTGCTGGCGACAAATTTTTTTTAAAAAATATTTTTTTGAATTTTTTTTGAATTTTTATTAATTTTTTAAATCTTTTTTCCTTTTTTTTTTTTTTTTTTTTTCTCTCCTCCCTCCTCCTTCCTCCTTCCTCCTTCTTCCTTTGGCTTCAGCAACCGGATGAGCTTGCCTCGCCATCACCGGGTGAGGGCGAGCTCGCCCAGCTACCACTAGCAAGGCAATCAGCTTGCCCGCCGACGACGAGGCAAGCCCTCACCAAATCTAGTGACGGGGGCCTCGCCGTCGCTTGGTTTGGCGAGGTGAGCCCTCACTGGATTTGGCAAGAGTTGGCCTAGGCGTCACTAGGGGAGGGCGAGCTCGCCCGACTACTGGCAAGGCGAGCCCCCTCCAAATCTGGCAAGGGCTCGCCCTGCCAGTGGCGGTCGTGCGAGCTCACCTAGCTAGTGGCCGAGTGAGCTTGCCCTCGCCCGAAAAAGCAAGGAGAGCTCGCCCAATCACCTTAGTCGGGCGATCGGCCAGCCCCGGCCGGTCGTCGAAGCCAAAGGAAGAAGAAGGAAGGAGGAGGGAAGAGAGAGAGAGAGGGAAAAAAGATTCAAAAAAATTTAAAAATATAAATATTATTAAAAAAATTGTTGTTGGCGCTAGCCACATTAGCGTCGGCTGGCCAATTTTGGTCGGAAGGATTGAACTGGCACGATTACAAAATATTTAGGACTCAATTGGTTAAAAAAATAAGTTTATAACTGAATTGACATAATTGCAATAGGTTTATAAACTTTTTGCTAATTTTTCCCAATTGCAAATGGATGAAAAGTAATCATATGCAATTATAGTTTCCAAAAGAAATATCGATCATTTTCTCCTTTATGGAATTGGCCTACATGATTCATCTTCCACAAGATACTAAGCCAT
Source organism: Eucalyptus marginata (assembly GCA_014182565.1). Classification (NCBI taxonomy): domain Eukaryota; kingdom Viridiplantae; phylum Streptophyta; class Magnoliopsida; order Myrtales; family Myrtaceae; genus Eucalyptus; species Eucalyptus marginata. The sequence continues at coordinate 32,391,772 of CM024592.1, read as the reverse complement.
CACCCGCATTTGGATGACCTACAACACGACATTCTTGCATCTTTTTCACCTTCACAGCGAATAACATAGCTGACAGAGGATTCGTTCAGAGAGGAAACGGATATAGCCATGCGATTCATGCATAATTAACTCGATCGTTAATGACTGGTATAGTCGACATTGCCGTGGCAGTCCGAATCAGCACTTTTCTCCATGTCCTGGAAGAAAGAACCCTGAAAGAAGAAGACTAGTTTGGAGATTCAAGTGATTAATGGAAAATGTCGAGGATTACAGAGAAAAAATAGTTCGAAGAACATGAACTGCCATTATCCTCCTAAACCATTATCTTATTGTAAATGTGCAAAAATTCTATGGATCTTCGAGGAACCGCTCTTCCAACATTGTACATCGTACTCAAACTTTGTTTTGTCATAACCCCAATACAACTTGTCATATCTGTTGGAGCAAAATCGCTCTAGATAGGTCGCATAAGAAGAAACAACTCAAAATTAAAGGAAATTAAGCGCGATCGAGAGAAAAAATTAGATCCCTTGCCTGAAATTAAAGGGAATTTGATGCAACACAAGGAAGATAAAGAGCATAAGAAAAACATCACGGCACCAGAAAGCAAATAGTACAAGAATTGAAATTGAACTGATTTTGTTCAAGTGACGCTCAAAATGTTACGATGAATACAAAAGCCATTAAAGTTTGTACATTGATAATCACAAAACACGTTACGACTAACTAATTAACTTGAAACTCAAACTGAATCACAAGACATTGCAATGAATACTTAAGAAATCAAGACAAAAATCTGGTAGGGTTTTGGCATTACTTGAGCGTCTCTGCATTTCTATACTTAACTACCCTCACTTCTCCATAATTTTCTTCATTTTCAATACGTGAAAATTACTAAATCAGTCATAAACCTATTATAAGAATGTCAATTTAGTTATAAACATTTAAATTTTACTAATTTATTTTTAAACTTTGTGTGCAATTTTAATTTAGTTATTATAGTTAATTTTCACTGGAAATTTTACTAATTTTCGCTAGCCATCCTACCCAACATATTGTCATGTCACATCCATGATTCTTAGCAAAAATTGGCCGAAAGAACTATATCAGAAATTTGCTCAAAGGTTTTGAATTTTGACAAAATTGGAAAGTTCAAGATTAAGTTGACATCTAAATTATATAAGTTTAAGACTGATTAGACAAATTCCCTTTCCCAAGACCAAATCTTTGAGTGTTTCTCCATAAGTACCTAATCACGTTCAGAATTGCTTAAGGTTTATAACTATTCCTCAAACATATCGAATTCCTATCATCTCCAGTTTTGGTTGTTCAAATAACCTTATTTGGTTCGTCGAATAACCTTTTACATATTACGGTGGAGCCCAAACTTGACACATCTCAATTCTCCTCTCCTTGGACCTGTCTCATTGGCTTATTTTCAAAATTGAGATCAACCATAGATCTTACTTGTAAACTAAGAGTGCGTTTGGTAATAATTTTGTTCTCAGGAATAATTTTTGCTCGGAAATGATTCTTTTCGATTATGTTCCCTAGACAAGTTTCTAAGCATTTAAAAATATTTAGTGACTGCTTAAAATTTCTATTCCCAAAATAGAAATGCGTTTGATACGACCATTAAATTTTTATGTCTTAGAACTTCTTTAAATTTGTAATAATTTTGTTATATTTTTCTCTTTTAATTTTTAAATAAGTTTAGTATATAAATTAATTTTATTTTTTAATTATTTAATTATATATTTTTTAATTTTATTGTAAAATTTTATCATATTTTTAAAATTTCATTATGATTTCATTATATAATTTATTATATATTTTAATTATTTTATCATATATTTTTAGTTTTATTAAATAATTTTATCATATTTAAATATAATTTTATTATATTTTTCAGAATTTATTTTAATTTTTTAATAATTTTATTATATTTTTGCGACTAGCTAGAGGAAGAAGAAGAAGAGAAAAGGAAAAGAAAAGAAGAAAAAAGGGAAAATTCTAAATATAGTCATTTTCTCAAAAGAGAACCTAGAATAGTGCTTATCTCAATCAATGGCCAAATGGCCAACTTAAGCTCAATAAGGATCTTAACTCGCCGGTTGGTGAGGATGTGCATCTCCTATGCTTCGGTTGAGGGCATTTTTGTCATGGTGTTTTTTTTTCCTTCTTTTCCCTACTCATCTTCTTCTTCCTTCTTGTTTGCACTCCGTCTAGCCAGTTCTAGTGAAGGCCTGAGTGGCTTCCACAACAAGAAGTTCTTAGCATGGTGCACCTCAGTCCGTATCCTAAGCTCAATTTCGGCGGTGACTTCCTTGCGGCGGCCCAGCTGCTACGAAATTCGATGAGTGTGACCTTTTGATATGTACATTGCTTGTGTGTGGTCTGATTTTAGGTGATTGTTTGGCTTGAATGCACGAATTTAATTTCGGTTTGAGATCTGCTATTTGGGGCTAAGACGTGGCTTAATGGAGGGACTCACAAGAACGAGCTCCGCTTCTATGGCAACCATGGTCCCGACTGAGAAGAGAGAAAGCAGTCATATCTCCGAGGAAGCACCAGCAGTGTCTTGCTGATGTGAACAACCTGCTCGGCTTCTCCGCCATCACTGTGGCGTTGGGGTTCAACCACTCGTCCAACCTGTGTGTGCAGCATCATGCGACATTGGATCTCAGTGAAGAAGGAATTGAAGGGGCAGATTGGGGTGTCTACAACATCTACGAGTGGCCATGGTCAAGAGCTTGGAGATTCAGAGACCATGGTCAAGAGCTATGAGCTCAAGCAGCCATGGCCTTGGCTGAGATCTCGGAGACATGGCAGCCATGGTTGCAAGTGAGAAGAAAGAAAGTTTTCATCAGCATTGTTGAGCCAACACTCGATGGAGGAGCAAGAGAACGGCCATGACAACAGCACCTATTTGATCAAGACTGCCATTTGATGTCTGTAATATACAATGGAAAGATCCTGGAAATGAGTAGCAACTTGTATAGAAACCATATATGGAGCTTCCTAATGTTGTTTTCACATAGTCACACTAGTCTCATTTGAGATAAAAGCATCAAGGAACACAAGATTCTCCCATTCATCAAAGCAAAAACTGTGCTTAGTCCCAAAAAACCAAAAGCAGAGATTTGAACTTGGCAATTCTCAAGTTCTTTAGCATTAAAAATGTACTCGTGATGCTTCCTCTGCTGTTATCAGTGTAATATCATTTTTTCCAAGTGTTTTTAAAGATGGAGACATTAAACACGATATCGTCATCCCTTCTAATAGTCACACATGTGTAGAGGTCTCCTTCCTTTAGAGAATTTTCCCTCTCTACAATCCAATTAGTAGATAGCTGCCCTACATCTAGGTGTGTGACTCATAGTCATTGAGCTTTTTTTTTTTTTTTTTTTTTTGGTTTGTAAATATAGCATTGCATTCAAGTAGGTAAAAAACTACAACCCTTAGTCAGGGTTTCAGTACATAGCATATCGAAGAGGATTTTGGGAGGTGCAAAAGCCCAGTTCGGTAAAAGTGTGCCACGGCCCAATCAGCTATGAAATTAGCTTCACGTTTGTAGTGCTGGATACGCAAGTTAGGAAAACATGGAAGCAGTGACGCGCCGTCCGCGAATAATGCTCGACACTCCCACGGCGGCACTCGGTGATGATTCACAGTCTCCACAAGCACAAGACAGTCGGATTCCAGCAGCAAGTGAGCGTCGGCCTTTCCTCTCTGCAGCAGATAGTTGAGGGTGAGTATGAGGGCTTGAATCTCTGTTTGCAGTGGAGAAGAAGCTCGGACGCTACTAGAAAAGCCATCGATCAGGGAACCTGAGTGATCGCGACATACACACGCGATGGATCCCGTATTACTCCCGTTGGAAAAGCCCCATCCATATTGACTTTGATCATGCCAGGCTCAGGGGGGATCCATGACGGATTAGGGTTCAGCAGTGGAGTCCCTGTTTCCAACGTCGGCTACAAGGAGCTTAGGTAAAGCTTCGCAGTTGTGAAACCCGATTGCACCAGCTGATCGGGGTGTGTAAGTTGATGTCAGAAGACGAAGTGGTTGCGCACCTTCCAGATCTACCAAAGTAGGGATTCGATGGTCTCTAGATCGGGTAAGATAACCTTATCCTCAAGTAGATCTACTAGCCAAGCATCCATTCGATGAGTGTTGTATGCTGAAATGTCAATTTTTACTCTGGGGTGTGACCAAATATGCTGCATCCATGGGCATAATAGAAATATATGTCCCGATGTTTCTGGGAGTTGGGATGGACAGAGTTTGTTGGATATTTCAGCAGTTTTGAAATATTTGTTAGAAATTATAATCATCATGAAAGTCATCATTTTTGTAACGGCTTTTTAACGGTCATATAACGGCTTTGTAATGGTTGTGTAACGATCGTCTAACGGCTTTATAACTTTTGATTTATTACTTCATAAATCTTCATTATTTTATAACGGTCATATTTTTAATTACCAATTGATTTATGATGTCTCCTAACGGCTCTCTCTTTTCCTTGTTTAAATATAAATTAAACATTGAACCACAATCGAGTAGATACAATGTGTTCTCACATCTTTCCTTTTCTTTTTTCTTTGGGTTATACACAAAAGTTGTTGTTTCCTTCTAATATTCGGTGCGGAGTATAGAAGAAGGTCTTTGTATCTTGGGAGGATAGCCGCTGAAGCCTTACGCACCGAGTTTCGTACTCCGAGGGGCGGAATTATCCTTAAGGACAGTGCTTGCACGCCCTCAGACATTTCCTTTTATTTTCTAATCTTTTGTAATGCATTTCCAATAATTATTATTATTTTATGTATTCTAATACTTTTTCCAACAATCTTAAGGATAATTATTCCCTAGTCTTCGTCGTCTGGCACCAGTTCTCCGGCAGTTTGATGTTGGCTCACGATTCTACTATCGTTGTGATTCTTCTTAATCAACCGCAACTCAATTCAGTTCATTGATTGCGATTCCAATGGGGCTCCGGCGGCTTTATACTCAATCTTCCGCTGCGTCTCTAGCTCTACCGTCATATATCCTGCTCCATGACGCTCAAGAAATAACGAATCCATCAACTGAGAACCACACGTACCAGAAAACAAAGGGACCCAATAAGCTTCACGGCGTTTGGTGGAAATGAAGTCAGGGCATAGAACGTGAATCATAGCACAGCTGCCTCATCATTGTTGTGCGTGGTATCTCCTCACCGCTGCCAGGTTGGGTCTTATCCATTAAGTGAGCCGCAATTAATTCTGGATCGTCTCACCTTGCTGTTTGAAGCCAAGTATCGGCGTCGGACCATCAGGTCATTTCGTATCTAATTAAACCCAGGTACTTCAGACCGCATGCTCGCAACCCATTTTATAGAGTTCTTGACCCACCCATAGATGGTTAGTTCCTATTGCTTTCTGTTTATAAACATTTTGATGCCAATTGATGTTGGGTTGGTTGGGTCTTGCTGGGTTTCCGTAAATGGTTGATTAAAATGCAATTGGATTGGATTATGTAGACTTATAAATCTCATATTTTCGTATGTGCCTTTTGAAAGTAAATGGGTTGGATCGGGTTAATGAGTGCAACATAATGAAGGTGAAAGAATAATCACACGAGCGTTTCATGGGAGCCTTGCATTGGTATTGTCTAGTTTCTAGAGTATAATTAGCTACCTTCCATTTCGTGTTTCTATGTGACCGTGCAAGAATAATGCCGTGGATGGATACATTGGTTTTGACTTTGCATAATTTCTTGCTTTTTCTATGAAGCGTGCGATTATCTTGAAATAGCTCTATTTCAAAGTTAATATTTTTAATTGAACATTAGCCATGTCCGATTATCAAGCGTGGCAAGTTTTTTCCATGTCCTCTCAGTGTCTTTATTTCACTCACCAAACAGTGTTGTGCGCGTTCATTGAGTTGTTGATGGCTTATGTGTTTTTCTTGTATAAACCTAAGAGAGAAAATCATTTGAATAATGAAGATGAAATTGTGTGATCTCAAAAGTTAGTTATATCTTTCTATAGCTCTTTTACAGCATCTATCGGCTTCAGTGTTTAAAAAATTAATTGTTGTATCTCGAGGTCTTGCATATTTCGCTTGACGGTGGATAATTGAGATGGTAGATGGATAATGACATTCTGTCTTGTTTCCCCATCTCAAGCTCTAATTGTATCGGATTGTTTGGAGTTGTATTTTTAACCTACATATGGGGGAGTCGTAATTTTAAGAGTATGCTAACTCCTTTTGTGTTTTGTTATAGTCTCTTCATGACCATGAACTGAAACTTCGTATCGTGGTAATTATTTTTCTGGAAAATAAGTCCTCTTGCTTTGAGCTATGTGCCAACATGTATTGGGTACTTGAAGTCTTGCTTGAGCTTTGCAATTTAACCTCCTTTAGTTGATTTTTATGGAGATGAAATTTATTTTTATTTCTTTGCATCCACATAGATCTATATTGAATAAGATTGATGCCTTTTGTGAAATATTTTGTTAAAGGACGACTATTGTCAAGTTTATTATAGTGGATTTTCTACTGTATTATAAGGATACGGTGATGTTAACTGGATCTTGGATTCATATGAGATAAAATCCACTGACAAATATGTGTTCACCCAGTGGAAGTGCTTGACATAAAAGCAATCGAATGAAATCGTGGGGAAATGGCAATCCTACTAAACCAAAAGTCGACTTGGTTGAAGTAGATGATTTGATGAAGTAATTGATGGAGTCATTCCCATGCCAATATTGTGGCTAATCAAAATTATTGGTGATAGACTCAAGTGCTACCGGGCATATATGTGTAAACAAAATGCCTTATCCTCCTAAGCTCCAATGGGTGAAGGAGAAGAAAATATTTACTATTTTTAGTAAATTGTGAACTATTCAAGTTCTTGAGACAAAGAGAAACTTTTTGTCAAACTCATGAGACTGAGTAGTTGAGAGACTCTTAGCAAATATTCCTTTGGGAAAATGACACATTTTGTGTTTATACATCATGATTGCCAAGAGGCAATAACCATGCATAGATATGGTAAAAATTGACACATCCGATTGAGGGATGACGTGGTAAAGCAGTTGCTCAATGATGGAATTATGTCCATTAATTATATGAAGTTAGAAATGGATTTTGGCCAATCCTCTGACTATACATCGAGGGGAATGGACAAGCCAACTAAAAGAAAATCAACAATGATGGTAACCCAACCTATGTGATTGGCGATCCCATGAATTAGGTTCATATGGGTAATAACAAGTCATTTGTTGATCTAGTGCACTATTAAAAAATTATTGTCCATCCTAAGGTGAAAATAGTGCAAAATTGCAAGGAAAAAGAGGTTGAGCTAAGCTCTTAATGAAATTCCATAGCCATTATTGGTAGTGTATTAATCTGCAATATACACTTGATGGAATCACCTATATAAGTGTGGAGTGAGGCCGCTCTGTGAGAATTTTTAGCGAAAATCTCTAAAGCACTTATGAATAAACCAAGCACGCGCATGGCCTATTAGCGCAAAACCGCGTTGAACAACAAAGTTTGTGGGAGTGTAATGTGATTGGTGAAAATTATAATTCACAAAAAGAAATTCTTGGTTCATAGAAGTTTCAAACTTCACCAATGATTTCGTGAATTATATTTCATTCTTTCTAGGGTTGGTTCATAGCCTAACAAGCACCAATTCCGATGCATTACTCTCCAATAATCCAGCATTATTTTATTTTTCTTGTCAAAACTTTCTGAAATATGTGGGGGATTGTTGGATATTTCAGCAGTTTTGAAATATTTGTTAGAAATTATAATCATCATGAAAGTCATCATTTTTGTAACGGCTTTTTAACGGTCATATAACGGCTTTGTAATGGTTGTGTAACGATCGTCTAACGGCTTTATAACTTTTGATTTATTACTTCATAAATCTTCATTATTTTATAACGGTCATATTTTTAATTACCAATTGATTTATGATGTCTCCTAACGGCTCTCTCTTTTCCTTGTTTAAATATAAATTAAACATTGAACCACAATCTGAGTAGATACAATGTGTTCTCACATCTTTCCTTTTCTTTTTGCTGGGTTATACACAAAAGTTGTTTGTTTCCTTCTAATATTCGGTGCGGAGTATAGAAGAAGGTCTGTTGTATCTTGGGAGGATAGCCGCTGAAGCCTTACGCACCGAGTTTCGTACTCCGAGGGGCGGAATTATCCTTAAGGACGGTCTTGCACGCCTCGGACATTTCCTTTTATTTTCTAATCTTTTGTAATGCATTTCCAATAATTATTATTATTTTATGTATTCTAATACTTTTTCCAACATAGTTGACATACCGGGTCGGGGGTAATGTGTCGCCGGAAGAGATTGTCCTTTGTAGATAGCATGTTGTGGCATACGGACCACAAAAAAAAAATCGAATTTTGGGTGCAGTCTTCACTTTCCAAATCTGTCGCCAGAGCTGGCGTGGTGTATTGTATGATGAGGATGCACGAGTGTTGTTTGTGCTTTGATATGTCTGTTTGATGTAGTTGTAGCCACTTTTCACTGTATACATGCCTGTCTGTGTCCCTATCCAAATAAGTTGGTCTAGATTAGAATCTGGGCTTAAGTGTATGGTGATAATGTCCTCAACAATTTGGTCATCAAAGCTCCGCCGAAGTAGTGGGATTTTCCAAGTGTTCTAGTGCGAAATGATAAAACTAGCCAACTTCTCTGGTTCTCCTCTAGGTGCTGGCCCACCAATGATCCCTGTTGTTAGCCATTTATCTGCGCGGACTCTTATCCTTTGCCCATTACCGACTGACCACTGAAGTTGATTTAAAATGAAATCTCTACCTAATAGTAGACTTTTTCAACTCCAGGATGGTCTAGGTCTTTTTGCCGCATGCCAAAATTCCTTTGATTGAAAATATAGTCCTTTGAAAAGTCGACTCCACAAGGATGATGGATTCTAGAATAGTCGCCATGCTTGTTTCCCCAAAAGCGCTTTGTTGAAGGTGAGTAGGTCTCGAAATCCAAGCCCCCCTCTATCCTTCTGCTCTTTAAGTAGATCCCAACTCTTCCAATGTATGCCGAACTTGGTACAATTATTTTACCACCAGAATCTGGCTATTTGTTGCTCAATGGACTTACATATAGAGATAGGAACTTTAAAAATTGACATGGCATACTGCGGGAGAGCCTATACCACTGTTTTTAGTAAGATTTCCTTCCCTCCTTTAGAGATTAGGTTCTCTTTCCACCCTACCAGCTTTGCATTGACTTGCCCCAGAATCCAAGCAAACATATCTTTTTTGGAAACCCCCTAATCAAGATGATATACCCAAGTATTTGCCAATCTTTTGAAGCACCGATACTCTCAGTTCTCTAGCCAGATTTTGCTTTAAACTGATAGGGCAATCTTTGCTGAAGAACAGTCCTGATTTGTTTTGTTTATAGCTTGTCTTGTTGTTAAACAATATTGTTGCAAGATGTTTGATAGATTTTGGCATTCTAGTAACCGTCCATCTAAGAAAAATATGGCATCATCTGCAAAAAATAGATGGGATAGTGTAGGACACCACCTATTAAATTTGATCCCCTTTAGATTTCCCATGCCGACGGCTTGCTTGATTAGGGTAGATGAGACATTAGCTAAAAAGATGAACATGTAAGGAGAGAAGGGATCTCCCTGTCTGAGCCCCCTTGTCGGGTGGAAATAGGATAGTGGTTCACCATTTAATTTAACACTTAGGGAGACTGTCATAATGCATTGCATCACCCATTGTACCCATATACCATGAAATCCCATTTGGAGAAGATAGGCCTCTAGAAAATCCCACTCAACCTTGTCATATGCTTTCTGCATATCCAACTTTAGGATTGCCTGAAAATGTTTCTTTTGTTCCCTGACTTTCATCTGATGTAGTACCTCTTGAACAACCAAGATGTTATCTTGTATTTGTCTACTAGTAACAAAGGCACTCTATTCCGTTGAAATCAATTCAGGTAACCATGGTTTCAGGCGATTCGCTAGTACTTTGGATATTATTTATAGATAAAATTGCAAAGACTAATCGGTTGATATTGGTCTAACCTCTCTGGGTGCGGTACCTTTGGGATTAGAGAAATGAGAGATTCTGTTAAATTCTAGGGGCATCAGACCCGACCTAAAAAAGTCTTGCACTAAGATGAAGATATCGTCCTGAAGGATATCCCAGTGAGTTTGATAGAATAGCCCGTTCAAACAATCAGGTCCCGAGGCTTTAGTAGCCCCTAACTGGAATGTTGCTTGCTTGATTTCCTCCTGAGATACCTCTACTGTTAACATTGTATTCATTTCGACTGTAACAACCTATGGACATTGTGTCAGAATAGGTCCATAATCACAGTATCCAACAGAATTGTAGAGGTTCTGAAAGAAACTCAGCGTCATATTCTTCAATTGCGTGGGATCTCGTATCCACCCTTCATGTTCATCCTAAAGCATACTGATTCGGTTTCTTTGCCTCCGTTGTATTGTAGTCGCATGGAAGAATTTTGTGTTCTTGTCCCCCCATCGCAGCCAGTTGATCCGTGATCTCATAGCCTAGTATTGTTCCTCTTGTTGCCATAAGTGTTGACAAATAGCCCGTTCAAACAATCAGGTCCCGAGGCTTTAGTAGCCCCTAACTGGAATGTTGCTTGCTTGATTTCCTCCTGAGATACCTCTACTGTTAACATTGTATTCATTTATTTGTAATAAACCTGTGGACATTGTGTCAGAATAGGTCCATAATCACAGTATCCAACGGAATTGTAGAGGTTCTGAAAGAAACTCAGCGTCATATTCTTCAATTGCGTGGGATCTCATATCCACCCTTCATGTTCATCCTAAAGCATACTGATTCGGTTTCTTTGCCTCCGTTGTATTGTAGTCGCATGGAAGAATTTTGTGTTCTTGTCCCCCCATCGCAGCCTAGTTGATCCGTGATCTCATAGCCTAGTATTGTTCATCTTGTTGCCATAAGTGTTGAATTTCATCTTTCAAACGAGTTACCTGTTCTTTATCATAGTAGCGACTCGGTTGATTAACAAAGCTCTGAATTTGCTGCTTTAAAAGATTAATTTGATGATGTCCTTTGTTGAACTTCGATTTACTCCATTTTGTGAGCGCCAAAGAGGTAACCTAAAGCTTGTTTGATAGATTGGAGTCCGTCAACGAAATAGAGGTCCATCCATCTGCAATAACCCGGTGGCAATCCTTATCTTGTAACCAAAAGGCTTCGAAAGTGAAAGGCTTCGAAAGTGAAAGGCTTCCTTCATCTTGCTAGAGTGGTTTCCATTAATAATAAAAGCAGGCTATGATCAGAACCCAAAGCAAGTAAGGCGAACACTTAAGCTTCCGTATAAGTCAATCTCCATTCCATAGTACACATCACTCTATCAAGTCTTTCTTTTACTATTTCCTCGCAATTTCTATTATTCACCCACGTACAGGCACAACCCTTGCTCTCGATATCCATCAGCAAACAATCATTTAAAAATTCCAGAAAGGAACGTAACCGATATGGCTCAGCTAACCTCCTACCCACTTTTTCCCAATGATATATAATCTCATTGAAGTCGCCAATGCACACCCACAGCAATGTATTCGAGTGACTGAGTTGTCTCAAATCTGCCCATAATTGTTGTCTTTGTTGATAAATTGCAGGCGCATGGAGGCAGGTAAGCCTCATTGGAATGCCACCTGGTGCGTTGGTGCAGATCATGCCAATGACATGAGCACTATGGTTCTCCACATTCAATGAGAGTTGGTCATTCTAGAAAACCACCATTCCACCTGCCAAACCTATAGGGCTCACCACAAAACATCTCAGGTATTTCAACCTCCTCTGAATTCTCTTGATCATTAAGTCATGATTCTTTGTTTCCATCAAAAATATTATATCGGACTTTTCTTGGACCACTAGAGCCCTTAGAGCTTGAACTGTTAGAGGATTGCCTAGTCCCTAACAATTCTAGCTAATAAGCTTCATTTGTCAGTTGGTGGCTTTTTAGGGCAAGCCACCACAGCTCAACTACCGGCCCCTTCGGCTTCGAATATCGGGGTATCCATAAGATGGTTTTCATCAAGTCCTTCATGTTCATAAGTGCGCGACCCATAAGGAGTATACCGTTTAGCTTTCTTGAGGGGACTCGCTTTGGTGTGCATTCTAGTACTCTTTAGTTTCTTAGATTTGGATGAGTTTGTAGCTAAATCTCTTATCACCTCTGACAGTTCCATTGCAAGGGACTTATCTCTGATAGTCATTGAGCTTCATTGGCCACAATTAATTCCATGAATGCAAGAGTCACAAATTGTAAGCTTTTCCATTTTAGCGTAACTGATGATTTTTTTATGGAGAATGTACGAGGATCCTTAACAATACATGAATAGAGTACAACTGACAATTACGCGATACTCAATAACATGTATGAAGCATTCACTTGTTCTGTGAATTTCTTTCAATAGCAATCACTTTAATATATATCTAAGGAAAAATGATCAAAAAAGTTCTAAATATATTGTAATTGCGTCGGTTCAGTCCTAAACTTATTTTTTTGGCCAATTGAATCATAAATCTTTTATAATGGTGTCAATTCAGTCCGTCCAACCAAATTTGGCTAGTCGGGGCTAATGTGAATGTTAGCTAGAGCGACGAACAATTTTTTAATATTATTTTATTTTTTTCAAATTTTTTATTAATTTATTAATCTTTTAATCTTTTTTTTTTCCTTTTTTTTTCTCTCTTATTTTTTTTTCTCTCCTCCCTCCTTTTGGCAATCGGCCAAAGGGAGGGCTAGTCATTCGGACCGAGGCGGCCGGCTAGGCCGGACTAAGGGCGAGCTCACCTTTGTCAAATCCCATGAGAGCTTGCCTCGCCGCCTCGCCAATGGTTCAACGAGTTCGCCCTCACCTAGATCCAACGAGGGCTCGCCTAGCCATCAACCACTAGCGAAGCAAGTCCTTGCCGGATCTAGCAAGGGGGGCTCGCCAAATCTGGATGAGGGCAAGCTCACCGATCCACTAGCAAGGGCTTGCCTTGCTAGTTGCTAGGTAGTCCTCACTCGGCGAGGAGAGAATAAAAAAGATTAAAAAATTTAAAATTTTGAAAAAATAAAATAATATTAAAAAATTGTTTGCCGGTGCCAGTCAACATCCATGTTACCGCTGGCCAATCAAATTTGGTTAAATGGACTAAATTAATACAATTGTAAAATATTTAAGACTCAATTAGCCAAAAATATATATATATAAGTTTATGACTAAATCGACACAATTAAAATAGGTTTAGAACTTTTTTGATAATTTTTCCTATATCTAGTGTCAAATGCTATTATGATCCTAGACCGGTCTGTACAAGGAAACAATTGCTAAACATATAGTATTGGTCGGACTAGTTAAACATGATGATTAATGTATTTCAATGCGTGTGCTTGTACAAACGTCATCTCTTATTCATGCTAAATCAACATGGTATGTTATGAAAGGATGCATAGCATTTACTTGACCAATCTAGGTCAATGATCAATCTATTTGACATTTAAGAATTATGACATCCCTCGACAGTTGCGTGTGCAGGTTGGGGAGCAAGAGAGCAAATCCTTCATGAAACCAAAATGAAGATAATTCAGTTCTAACATATATTCTACCGGCATCAAGAGCTTTTAAACCGAGTTCCAAGACGAGAAAGAATGACATGATTAAGTGGAGACCTAGCTTGTGGATTGAGGATTCGCACCTCCCAAATCTTGTGATGAGCGGTTCGGACTTGCCTTTCCTCCGACCTTTGAGCTTTTGCTCCTCTGAAGCTACCATCAGATGTGTATGGCAACAATCATGATCTTTGCTAACCCGATTAGATCTCACTGCACTCTTGAAAATCTGTGCACATTTTGGTGGCTGCAATCCCTTCCTCGTCTTTTGATACCGAGATAAATCATACGAACTTTCAAGTTTAGATGAAGCACCGTCATCATCATAAACATCGATAACTTCCAGCTTTGGCGAAATGAATTCACCATCTTTGATGTTAAGGCTTGATTTCCCATCACTGGCATTCTTAAGCGGATTATACGTTGGATGCGCTTTTATTGAATATGAATACATGAAAAATGAGGACACCTTCATATTGAATACTAAGGAGTGAGCATCATAAATAGAATAATGCTCTACAAATTTGTTCCAACCCATTGATAATCAAACCATATCACCCCTTATTTCCAATTCCATTGGCCAAATTCCACCATTTGGAACCCTTAGAAGCACCCGTTTCGCGATATTCTCCCCACATTTGCCGAGAACTTTTATGAAATCCCTGTGGAGAAATAACGCATGATCTAAGCCTTTGGGTGAAAATCGAGACAACATAATCTGCTTAAGTTCTGTCTTTGTTGGGACAACAACCATATTTGATGGAAATTCACCAGAAATGCCAAAATCAGTCTTTTGAAGCAATTCGGTGAAAAAATTGCGTCAATTCAATTTCTGGAGAATATGATTTTTGGTTAGCTTAGCGGACAAAAAAATTATTTTCAGTTTTGCAAATTTTGAGAGGGATCTGATTCCGGCTCGAGATGGAGGAGATAGGTGGCGCCCATATGGGTTGAGGAAGGAAGCTGGTGAATTGAGGGCCTTATTTTAGACCAGTCCGTTCGTTTCGCGGAAAATTGGCCATTTCCAGAAAATATTTTTCTAGAAGTCATTTTCCAAGAAAATGACTATATTTTCCGGTGTTCGGCTGAAATCTGAACTTTGAGTAGAAAATGTTTTCCACCGTTCATTAGCTAATTTAATTGTTTGGGAAAAATTATCAAAAAATTAAATTTTAATATTTTTAATTGACCAAAAAATTAGTTTTATTTTTTTATTTTTTTTAAATGAATTTTTAATTATTTGTATTTAAAAAATCGAAATTTTTATTCTTTTTTCTTTCTTTTTCTTTTTCTTTTTTTTTTCCTTTTTCTTTTCCTTCCTCCTTCCTTTGCCGCCACACTTGACGATGGCCAACCGCCCAGCCGACCGACCAAGACCCGGTCGCCGCGATCCGGCGAGCTCGAGGCTTGGCCAATCTCGCCCGAGCTCGCCGGATCGGCGAGTTTGCCGGGCTCGGCAAGGTCGAGCTCGCCCCGAGGCCGGTGAGGCTCCGTCTCGCCCGATTTGGCGAGGCCCGAGCTCGCCGAGCTCAGGCAAGCTCAGCTTCCCCAGATCGGGTTAGGCGGAGCCTCGTTGGCCTGGGGCGGAGCTCGAGCTGGCTCGCGGTCACGACCGGTCGCCGGCCGCCATCGTGGCCGGTGACCGGCCAAGTCTAAGGAAGAAAGATGAAAAGGAAAGAAAGAAAAGAAAAAAATAAAAATAAAAAAAAAAAGGTATAAAAACAAAACAAAAATGTGTTAGTGAAAAGAAGGTTATGGAAAAGAAGTTGAAAAGTGAAAAGGATCTTTGAATGTTGTTTTTGATGATGGAAAACATTTTCCTAAGTAGTTTATTTTTCGTGAAACAAACAAGGAAGATCCAGGAAAACGTTTTTGGAAGTCATTTTCCACGAAACGAACGGACTCTAAATTTATCACTTCGAGTCATTATTTTAAACATATTTCATTATGAGCTATCTTTTAAGAAAAGAACTCGACTCCATGCCCATACTGCAACTCGCGACAATTGCCAGAGTCTATAGGCAAAAATATAATTCGCCCGAAACGTAGAGACGCGCCCTCACATGCCCCTCCCACTTCGTATTGATAAGAAAAGGGAAAAGAGAGCGCGGGAGAGAGAGGATAAATCGATCGATCAGAGCAGCGAGATCGATGGGAGAATCCTCCGCAGACTGGGCCGGCATCGCCTGGACCTTCCTCGCCGAAGTGAGGCGGCGATCGCCGCTTGTCCAGTGCATCACCAACTTCGTGTCCATGGACCTGATGGCCAACACCCTTCTCGCCGCCGGCGCTTCGCCCGCCATGCTCCACTCCCTCCAGGAGCTCCCGGACTTCACCCCTAATGCTGACGCCCTCTGCGTCAACGTCGGCACCCTTACTGCCGACTGGCTGCCGGCCATGAAGCTCGCCGCCGAGCTCGCCGCCAGCTCCGGGAGGCCATGGGTCCTCGACCCGGTGGCCGCTGGGGCTTCGGGTTTCCGGTTGAACGCTTGTAGGGAGCTCGTGGGACTCAAACCCACTGTCATCAGGGGAAACGGGTCCGAGATAATCGCGCTCGCGAATGCCTCCGTCGGATCCACCAAGGTGATTTGATCAAATCCGTAACTTTATACGTGTTTCTTATATATATATATAGAGATAGAGAGAGAGAGAGAGAGAGAGAGTTCTCGTTATTGGATATTTGGCAATGATAAAGCCCTTTTTGCTAGTAAATGGAGTTGGGTTTTTCGATTTGACGTTGAAATTGATTCCCGGTGTTCTTATTTCCACCTCTGGTCAAATTTCAGTAGTTATGGGGTTTGTAAACTTGTGCAGACTTATATAAAGTCATGCGAGTTAAGAGATTGAAGTTTGAGCCGTATGGTACAATTTGCGCAAAGTTAAACAGGATTGGTCTGCTATAAACCATTGATTAATTTGCCTCTGGATGTTTTTTCTCTCTGTTCAAACAGATTGATTGCAATTTGCCGTACACCGAATGGTTCCTTTCGTCAGTAATATCACAGTGAACAGGACTTAAATCTGCACGTCATGATCTTTTTTAATCTGTAATCTAAGGGACAGATCCTTGCTGCAACAGTTGAAATTTTGTCGGATGTGCTTGCAGTTTTTTGCTTTGTTTTAGATGCGTGCAGCATGAAGTCTTTGACGTGTAGTCCTGCAGACTTTTTTATCCCACATCACTCCCTTGATGATGTCTCGCAAAAACTCAGTTAGTCGATACCTCTTTGAATCTCAGAAGTTATTAAGATGTGAGACATAGTTGGAAAAGAAAATGATTGGAGGAACTCGCATACTTGAATTGAAAATAGAACTTGGTTTCTCTCATCTTATATGTTTTGTTTTTTGAAATAATTCTGTTTCTTTTAAATGCATCATCTGAACAATATCGATCTCAAATCTTTGTTTGGTAATGTTTGTGACTAGTCCTTCACCATATACCTTCCTCTAACAGGGTGTTGACAGCTCCCATGACTCAAAGGATGCAGTAGAAGCAGCAAAGTCATTGGCTCAGGCAAGTGAAGCTATAGTCGCGGTATCTGGAGCCGTTGACATAATTACAGATGGAAAAAGAGTGGTAGGTGCCTCGAATGGGGTTCCAATGATGCAGAACATTACGGCAACCGGGTGTTCTGTCACGGCACTCATTTCTGCCTTTGTTGCTGTTGACCCTTCACGTGCCTTTGAAGCTACAGCCTCGGCATTATCTATATTTGGCATTGCTGGTGAGATTGGAATGGAGATGGCAAAAGGTCCAGCTTCATTGCGCATGCACTTGATCGATTCCTTGTATGGACTTGAACAAGCCCCAGTTTTTTCTTGTGTTAAGATCTCCAGCATTTGATGAGTTTGAGGTGCCACATAAAGAGTATAGGTGGTATATTAGCCTCCACTGAGTTGGGTAAGACATGTCTCCCAAGTGGCTGACTTAAAATATGCAAAATGCCATATTATATTGTGATGAGTATCATTGTCCATAGAAACTTTGCACAAAAGTTCTGTTCTTGAGCATAACGTTAGTTTTCTGTTCTCATGAGGTTTTATGCATACTTAAAGCATAACTCTTAGTCTTAGCACTCTGAGATATCATGGGATGCTGCTGTTATGGCTCACAGTTATATATACTTTTCTCTCATATCGTTGGATAATGCAATATACTCATTGCTTATGGCTAGGATTGGTCAAGAGTCTTTTGACATCAAAAACTTATACCGTTCAATGTCTTTGCGAATCTGAATTTAAGGGCCCTGGTGTCCAAATTATAAAATCCATGAGAGGAAAGGCTTGATAAGGTGATGTGCTTTAGCACTCGTGAAGTGAGTCTTTAAATTTATGCGGCAGCAACTTGCCTGCTTGCTGGTTGTGTAGACTAGATGGCAATATAAGATGGTTATGGATCTCATTTTTCTGGACAAGGCTTTAGGGTTTCAATAGAATTCTAATTTTACAGGTTGTTGAGGTAACCATGAGTGCTTCCTGTTGAAAACTTGCATGAATCGCGTCATTTCCATCAGCAATTGTTTGGAATTGTTGCTCGAGAAGAGAACAATTTGGACATCAACGGCACTTGGTTATCTTTTGAATCATTGCAGAGAATGAAATCCGATGCACCAGTAATCTATCCTCGTTAAGTTATGTGAGAACTAGGATGTCAAGGAAGTCTCTCTTCTTAATACCGGATGTACTTTATTTTTTTTGGTTGGATAATACCGGATATACTGAATATCCTCTGTTCTATAGTGTGCTTCCTTGTCTTATGAAATAGTTCTAGTATTAATTATTTGTTGCTTCCGTTGTAGTCATGAATCTAATCGGTTTCCTTATCTACACAGATTACTCTTTGGCAACTTTCAGGTCTCTGCCTGTTACGCTAACTGGTAAATGCTTCTGCTGCCTATAGCAGACAAGATATAGCTGGTATGTCGGAATTTATAGTTGATTCTGCGATTCTTATTGAAGAAGTTTTCTTCTTTACTGGATAGTTTTAGGGTCAAATTAATTGATAGATTTTATGAGACCTCGTGGATCGAGTGAGGATTCAAGGGTTCTTTTTTTTTTTCCAGTTCTCTTTAGGTCAGTTCTACTTTGTTCCTTCTTTTTTTGGTTCGCCTAAGCTAAAGGTGTCATCTTCCTTCAAAATGATTTCCACGCGTGATTTAGAACCATTTGCTAGAATTTAGGCCTCGGTAATCAACTTCTACACAGTACAGGTGACATTTCGAATGGAAATAAACAGATTGACAGCACTCGTTTTCTCCCACACAACTTCACATGGTTTCTCAGCAACACGGGGGCCTAATACTTAAGATGGACTGTGATCCTGAGCAATGTCTCTGCACCATCTATGACAGTCTGGCCGGATGGCACAAGCGGCCGCACTTCGGCAAATCCGCAAGCATTCTTGAATTTCCCAGTACCACTAGTGATCGATAAATGTGACATGGGGCTCCCGATCTTGTATATGCCGTAGAAGTTGAGGCTGTCGCCATATTCTCCTCCCTCGATCATGGCCGTGAACGCCATCATCTGCGTGCTCCCATCCGCAGAACTTGCAACATACACTCCCTGCGCTTTGCCAATGGTTTGTGACCCAAGATCAGGGCTTGACGTCAGTACATCGTCAATCACAGTGATTGTCCCGAACCCGAGGCCCAACCCGTCAGGACCCAGCTGGGTCTGGATATTGAAGTTGTTGCCGTTGTTGCCGTTGTTGTTCTGATTGATGACGGGCTTTCCTGCAAAAGTCGTGCCGGCCAAACCAGTCCCAAGTGGGATCCCATTGACGCCATTAACCGTGGGGATAGCCCCGTTCGCGTTGGGAATAGCCACGCCACCTTTCGGAGGTATGAACCCTATCGGCCTCGCAAAGGGCACCTGACCGGTGTATATGTTGCCGAGCAACCCCGTGACAGGCCTTGCTGTGGGGCTGCTTCCCCCGAGGATGTCGTGCATGTAGAGCTCGAGGACTGGCTCTCCGCCCGCGGCTGCTGCAGTGGGGCCTGCTGCCACCACATTGAGCAGCAAGTGGACCGCCGCGATCAGCACCGCGATGGGAATTTGTAATGATGATTGCTTGGACAACATCTTTTTAACTGCAAGCTTGAGAAGCTCGGAATTTGCAAATGACCCAGAGAATTTCTGATGAAGATGATCATCCACTTTCAATATGCAGTTTATATAGAGATTGTCTTTAGGCAGAAACTGATATTGTGGAGTGGCTGTGAGAATGCTTAAGGTAGTGAAGTTGTTAGGAAGTGGGGTTGTGGAGTTGGTCATGTTTGTTTAGGTGCTGAATTTTATTTTAGTTGACACATGGCGGGCATTGATTGGCTAGATACAGATTAATTTTGTGTCTTCCTGGAGATTTCTCGAAACCTAGATCATTTTGCTTTATTAGACCATACCATTCTTTTCAAAGCGTTGCAGGAAAAATAACACTAGACCATACTAGAAAATAATTTATCAATATGCTAAATGTATCTATAACCCTTTTAAATCTACTCTTAACAAGTAAATTACAATCCGTGCCAATTTATTAGGCGCAACTTCCAATAGGATAAAAGCTATGCTATCCGGAGTTATATCCAACTACCAAATATAGCCTTATATTAACAAGTCATCTTGGAAGAAGAACTTAGCTCAATTTATTCCTGAAAAACTTTGTACTGAAGTTAAAAAAAATTGTGAAAATATGGGCTCCAAAGCCACTGCTATTTGGAAAAAAAAATCAGCGGGTAATTAATGACAAAACATCAATAAATCAAACTAAGTATCATATGACTTTCTTTTGTAATACAACAATTTATTGGAATCATTCATTACATTGCCTTAACTATTGATTATTTATCGGCTTCCCTTAATTAAATATTTGTGCCATATTTTTTATGCAGGAAAAAAGAAAGTTAGATAATAATTTAAGTTGGATTATGCTTCTTCTTGTTTTTTTATTATTATTTCCATTTTTGTTGTATCAAAGCATGACCCACTTCTATTTAATCACCAAATTCCATATAAAAAAAAAAAAAAAAAAAGGGGAGCCACTTTTAGTGCCTTGTGCTACTCAAGGGCTAAGGGTGTATTTGGTTCAGTATTCCCAAAGGGTTTTTGACCTCCGAAGCCCTTTTAAGAAATGTTGGACCGTGTGACAACTATTTTGAATAACCTTTTCACATGAAAGCCAGCATTAAAAAGGTTGAAAGACTAATGCTACTAGAAATTAGTTTTTGGTTTTCAGCATTTGGTTAAATGCAAACTCATTTTTTCCTTCCAAAACTACCCTCACTAATTCTTTAAATTTCTGATTTTGTCACTCATTATTTTTTTTTATTAAAAAAGGACCAAACCCTTCGTCGGTCCGGTGAAGGGCTACGGCCGCCGGCGAGTCAAATCTAGCACCAGCGACCATCGATCAAGGTCGCTCAAGGTTGGAAAACCCCAATGAGGGTCACACGACCTCGACGAAGGCTGCCAAAGGTCATATGACCTTGAGCAACCCAGGCGACCACTGACTAGGTCTCGCGGCCTTAGGCGAGGGTGGTCTGAGGTCGCAAGACCCATGCGGCAGTCGCTTGGGTCGCGCATTGCCTGGGTCACGTGACCCTTGCTAAGGATCACCTGAAGTCAGGTGACCTTCAGCAGCCCTAGCTAGGGTCATGCGACCCTTGCTGGGGGTCGCTCGATGTGGGGTGACCTCGATCAACAGCCGCCAACGCAAGATTTGGCTCATCAGCGGCCATAGCCTTTCGCTGGAATGATGAAGGGATTGGTCTTTTTTTTTCAAATTATATATATTTGATTTTTTTCAATTTAAAAAAAAAAAAAAAAAATAAAAAATTTATATTAATCACAAAAGGGCTTTTTGAATGTTAAAACTAAATGACATTTCTCTCAAAATTGCTTCTCAAAATGTTATTTACCAAACGGCCTTTGTATTTACCTAAAACCCTTTAAGCTAAACTGTTTTGCATTTGCTCAATGGACTTTTAAAATGCTTAACCAAACACACTCTAAGTGCTACACTATGGCGTGGTCTTATGGGAGTCACTTCTAGGGCCTTAAGATGTGATGTGCATTGAAATGTGATGTGCTATGATATGTGGTATGCTTTGAGAGGTGATGTACTATGAGATTGATTAGTGAAATGGACCATTGACGTGTATTTTGGTATGAAATTAATCAATGGACTTGACCATTGTTGTTTATGATGATATTAATGAGTATTTTCTGAATTGTATAAAGCTTATTGAAAGGAAACAACCCTATATGATTTGATATATGTTACTTATTGAGCAGTGATTTTTTATCCCTCTCTTTCCTAATCTTTTTTAGTCCTTCAATTAGTGGCCGTTAGAGCGAAAATGTTATTGACGGTTGTCTCACCCCGTCCCTATAGGATTTTGGGGTATGATTTTAGGCTATGTCCTTTGAGTGGAAGGCTTGCCGTCTCACCTCGTCCCTATACAATTCGAGGTGTGACATGTAGAGCTATCAACTAGTACTCTGGCTTTTTATTTTAAGCAGATCTTGTGAATAACCTGGTATTGCAAGGTCTGGAGCCAAGGAATTCATGGAATCATTGCAAGCCGGTGCTGATGTTAGCATAATTGGACAAGTTGTTGTTGGGTTTTACTCAACTTACCTAGTGGCTGAGAAAGTTGTTGTGACCACGAAGCACGACAACTCCTAGCAATAGATATGGGAATCGAAGGCTAGAGGTTCCTTCACTGTCACAAGGGACGTCGATGGAGAGGAACCAAAGTCACACTACTCCTCGGGGAGGATGAGGTAAGCATCCTCCTCAAGCGGCATAAACATGTGGAATGCCCTCACAACACAAGTCATTCGAAGCCCCTCTGATATCAAACTTTTAGAACTTGAACAGAAATAAGAAGAACATCTCGAAATGCATAACTCTGATGATTCAGATTATGACTACAATGCCCATGACAAAATACAGGCGGAGTCCCTTGAAGTAAAAGTGAGTGTTTGTGAAGATTCTCAATGTCTCTCTAAACGCATCTTCTTCTCCAGCCTAGTAGGATCATTTTAGGAAATGCAACTCATATAGTTAAAAATGGACACCCAGACACCTGAAGTGTTAAAAGTTAGCACAAAAGGACACTTAAGTGCCAAAAATTACAAAAATGACACTTAAGTGTCAAAATCGGAGCAAAATGGATCACTTAAGTGCCACTGGCAAGAAAATCCTGCCAAAATGTTGACGTGGCAATTTTCTGACGAGTTACGTGCAAAACAACGTCGTTTTGCACGCTGATGTGGCTAAACAGTGTCAAAATGATGTCATTTTGGTACTGACGTGGTAAATAATTAATATAATAATTAATTAATTTAAAAAAAGAAGGGGAGGAGAAGGAGGGAGGCAACCGGCGGCCGGCGGCTAAGGGCTCAGCCCTCACCATCACCAAAAAGGTGGGGGGAGGGTCGGTCGGGGCCGCCGAACCTTGGCCGGGAGCCGACAACCCCAACCGACCGACGGCAAGGGCCTGCGTGCCCACAAATTTAGCCGTACGCTTTCCATGTACTCTTAATCACTCGAAGAAGATTCATCACTATATGCTTCCCTGTTTTGACTGTATTTATATGGCCAAATCCTTGACGATAGGAAATCATGTGCCCATAAATTTAACCTATATTTTCAAGAAAATTATTTGTGGTATCTCCAATGACGCATTTCTTAAATATGCACTCTTCCTTTTTTTGACAGTGCCCCCACCATCACCTCTATTGGTGATTAGCCTAATCTATAAACTTTTGATTTTTAAAATATTATGACTCCATTATTCTGTTTTTTTCATGTATCATTGTTGAAATTTTAATCCAGAATAACTTTGTGGAAGGCCAAAGTATTAACTTGAACTAGTGATCATCCCCTTTAAGCATCACTTTTGTGGCTCTTGTTTCGGCGGTATCACTACCGCTCAAAATTAAGACTAAGTGATAGTGAATTCTGAATTCTTTTCAGCATTTTTGTGTATAAGTCCCAAAATCAGGCTCCGTGATTCCACCTGCTTAGAAATACTTCTTAACATTGAGCAAGGAAGGTAGATTTTTTCTGCGGAATCCTCATGTTGAGAAAATGAAAAGCAAACATAAAATGAGAAAAAATAAATATTAAAAGAACGGCTCTAACTAAAAAACAAGAAAGAAGGATGGAACTATTTTGCATCATCGCTTGCAAATACAAACCCAATGGATGATGAAGCAGACAAATAAGAAGTTCAAGCACATCATATATCTTCAGGCCCACATATGTTGTCCATAGTCCTCTTTAGCCCTCCGCCTCAATATCCGTCGCGGCCGTCGTTGGAACCCCAAAACTTAGTGTCACTACCAAAATATCCAGCCTCCTCCTCGCAGCCTAGTTCTGCTTCAAAATCATTGGCGACGTATCGAGCTGGAAATCAGGATCGAACTAAGAGTAGAAGACGAAGGAGAGTTCGAGAGGCCAATCGATGGTTTTTGGAGCCAGAGCCGGAAAGACGACGAGGAGGCGGAAAGGCGAAGAAGAAGGAGGAAGGGAGAGAAAGAGAGGATGGAGATGGAGGCTTTTGTTGTAGAAGAGAGAGGTCGTGAAGGAGGATCTCATCTCTACAAAGAGGAGAGAGAAAAGGCAATGCATTCATTTTTACTTGTGTCAGTCCTTTACTCAGTCTGCAGGAGAGAGAAACAAGTGCTAGGATTCAAATTTTTTAATTCCATGTCATGGGCACGTGGCACAATTTGAATGGAACACGCACGCTAGGTAGGCGAGTGATGTGATGGCTAGAAACCACTGAATATTTTCTCCAACATGAGAGAGAAAGATCCTCTCGCGAGGGAAGGGATGTACGGGGTTTTAGTTCGGGTGTTTAATTTGATAGTTTGATTTGCTTTTTAGTGGAGGTTGGTGTGCTCTCTCTCTCTCTCCCCGGGGCTGTCTGAACAACGTATATTTTGTAAGTTTCTCTACGCTTTATATCTTTTATTTGCCTATACCACTGATCCAATGCTTCCCGCTACCGTGGCAAACCGCTAGCGTGGCAAATACATTTCCGGGATATCAGAAGATGTTTTACTGTATACATAGCTTGCATTTGTTCATGCAAACTAGTTTGCAGCACAATTGAGTGTTTTGAATCTGTTGGAAGCAGAATTTATTCATTCGTTTAGACCAGCATATCAAGAAAAAAGTTTCGAAGTTCATACGAATTACATACGAGATAAAAATAAGTCATTTAATAACTGGCGAATCTATAGCTACTGATCTGTGGAAATATTATAATCTATCTTGACCATCTATTTGCAACACCCTTCCTACAGAGAAACGAATGCTTGAAAAAATTTATATACTGAAAAACAAACTCCTACAAAAGTTCAAGGACCATAAGCTCTTTAATTTATGGAAAGAAAAATGACACAAATAGTCTTTGAATATTGGCTCAATGTGTAATGAAATCCATATCTCAACACAAGCACAATCCCAACATTAATTAGGAAATTTGGCCAAATAATGTCGACTCCTAGGGCCGCAACCAATGGAGTCACAAAGTACAATGACATTTCGGAACATTATATTGTACGAACACCAAAATGTCGACTCAAGTATTCAATGTTAAATCAACAAGTTAGAGCTCGCCTTTCATATTCAAGTAAGACTCCATGAGATGCACGCCTCCCGACTCGACTTTAAGTATATTTGAAATAGTAGGCCTTTGGTCGAACTCGACGTTCTTCGAGCTTTTCAAGCCAAATAACATCCGCTTTACGTCATATTTTATGCATCCTCTTTAGTTTTTCAGTTACTTCACTGTACCCAAGAGCCACCCAGCCAAACGACGTTACTCAAATTTAGGCGGCTCCAACCTAACTCTAATCCATCTCGTGGCTCAAGTGACGTCTCGGTTTTACCCTTCGGTTTTACCCTTAGTTACGGACTTGCTAGAAGCAAAGGGCTGCCACTTCGGCTTATGTTTAAAGATTACCCACAGTCTAAGGGCGCGTTTGGTAACGATTCTATTCCCTAACCGATTTTGACTAGAAATGATTATTTTTATTGTTCAGGAACCGATTCTCAGTAAAAAACGCGTTTGGTAACTATCCAAAATTTTTTATTCTAAAATGAATGCGTTTGATACCGTCTTAATTGATTACGTTCCAAATTAATTTCTTTAGATTTTTAAATAATTTTTTTACTTTTTTCCTTTTTTTTTCTTTTTTTTTCTTTTCTTTTTCCCCTTTTCTCCTATTATTCTTCTTCTTCATGTGGTCCGGTCGCCGGTCCGGGCGCGGCAACGTGGGCCGGCGACACTCACCGGAGCGCCGCCCCAGGCCCTTGGCGAGGCTCGGGAGCGTCGGCCCTCGTCGGGCGAGCCTCGCCCGGCCCGCCCGAGCCTCGCGGTGGCCAAGCCGGCCTCGCCGGGGCCGGGCGAGCCTCGCCTCGGTGGCCGGCGAGGCGGCGGGCCACATACGGCGAGGCCGAGCCTCGGCGAGGCCGAGGCAAGCCTCGCCCGGGCCGCCGGCGAGCCTCGCCCGGCCACGGCGAGGCTCGCCCACCCCACCGGTGGCCAGGGCCGGCCCGGGGGCTAGGCGAGCCCGGCGACCACCGGCGAGGCTTGGCCTCGCCAATGGCTGGGCTTGCCTCCGGCGGGCGACGGGCAAGGGTGGACGACAATCGTGGGATGACGGAAAGGAAGAATGGAAGTTTCACTGTTTTGATTCTCGAACGAAGAATCATATTTTTTTTTATTCCCAATTCTCTTCCGATATGTTAGGGAACAAAAATTTTACTAAACACGATTCTCATCCCAAACTGATTCTGGGAACAAAAAATCATAATCAAACACTGTTTGGCACGTTACCAAACAGCACCTAAATGTCCACCGTGCTAGACTCAACGCAGCATAAGTAGAGCTATCCCCTCCGATCTTCCCCGTTGTCCGCACACTTCACCAATTCAACTTTATGACATTATGATGCAAAACCTCAACAAACGATAAGAGGCTCAAGACGTAAAACCAAAATTAGGCAGAGAAGATGAAAATCCTTGGGGGTAAAAGGTTCAATTACAATTTTCTTCCTCACAAGAAACAATCGATCTCTTCCTACCTACATTTCGATCTCTCAGACCAGGATTCGCATTTATCGTAAAAAAATCAACTCATACAAGATGGGCATAAACCCATCTTCCCAACCAAAACCCTTTCCCCCTTTCCTTATAAAGATTGGTGAGTTCAATTCGCATGCACCATCAATCGGAAGTCTATGGAAGTCTAATAGTCCATGCCGCCCATGCCAGGAGGCATTGCTGCACCCTCCTTATCGTCCTTAGGGAGTTCGACCACAACTGCTTCAGTCGTCGTCAACAAGGACGATACACTACAATAAAGAAAAGATTGATATTAGGCAAGTGGATGAGAACGAAGAGAAGCACCACAGAAAGCAAAGTTACTCTCTTACCTGGCAGCATCAACCAAAGCAGTCCTGATAACTTTCAGTGGATCGATAATTCCAGATTTCACCATATCAACATAGTCACCTGCAAAGAATTCAAAAAGACGAGAACAGATCCCATCTCTATATTTGAAAGAATAAACCATCCTAGAATTGTGTAGGAGGAAAATTGTGAGTACCTTTTGCTGCATCATATCCTAGGTCAGGGTTATCCTGCTCCAAGAGCTTCCCTACAACAACAGCTCCCTCGACGCCGGCATTGGAAGCAATGGTATGCACAGGTGTCTGCAATGAAAATAAGTTATTTGCATAAACATGAAACAAGTATGAATCATTCCCTCAAGTGCCCGAAACCTGCCGCGTGTTTATCATTACATCCCTTTTGAACTTCGGTAATTTGCAACATATAAGGGAATCTGAAAAAGAAATACAGACCTTCAATGCATTCTGAATAATCTGGACACCAATCTTCTGATCAAAGTTGGCAGTCTGCAATTTGTCCAACTCTTTCGATGCATAAAGAAGAGCAACACCCCCACCTGCATTTCTGCCTCATCACACACTTGTCCAGATAATACAACTCTATGCAGGTTGAACCGCAAATATGGGTAGAGAAGGTTACCTGGTACTATACCCTCTTCTACAGCTGCCTTAGTGGCATTCAAGGCATCTGTAACCCTATCCTTCTTCTCACCTACTTCTGCTTCACTAGCTCCTCCAATCTGTGCAGGCGAAAGAAATAAGATTTGTAAAGCTTTCATGTCACAGATCATAAAAACATCAAAACATGGAACTTACACTAAAGTTTATTGTGTTCCCCTATAAGTGGAAATTAAGTAAATGGAACATCTCTGTGTGCAACTAACCTTCAAGACAGCCACACCACCGGATAGTTTAGCCAATCTCTCCTGCAATTTCTCTTTATCATAGTCTGAAGTGCTTGACTCAATTGCGGACCTAATCTGTTTCAACACAAGCAGAAGAGGTCTAGTTAAAAACTAACTTTCAATCAAAAGAAACAACCAGCATACCATACAAGAACAGCTACGGAATCAATGACATTACAGGTGCCTACACTCCCCTAGGAAAGACAAGAATGCACCACAAACCTGTTCACATCTCTCCTCTATGGACTTCTTGTCACCAGCACCATCAAGGATAATTGTGTCATCTTTAGACACCGTGACCTACAGATTCATTGGAGACAATATGTAAGTAGAAGTCACTAACAGCAATGCCTGAATTAAAGGGGCCAAATTAGTTCAACATGGTACCCTGGCTTACCTTCTTGCAAGATCCAAGCATCTCAAGATCTACCTTCTCTAGGTTCATCCCCAGCTCTTCAGTTATTAACTACCAAACAGAAAATAAAAAACATGAATGAAATGCTTAATCATATCAATTGGAAACCAGACTTAGGTCCTATCAAGCAGATAACTCACTTCACCACCAGTAAGACTGGCGAGATCCTGTAGACCAGCTTTCCTGTTCTCTCCAAAACCAGGGGCCTTAATAGCACAAACCTAAGCGAAACACAATGGAGAAAAGTTCAGCACTTCCCATTCATGATATTGATAAGGAAATGGCTAGTGAAAAACCTGATAAAGCATTACCAACCTTGATCCCAGCACGAAGCTTATTTAGGATAAGAGTTGCCAAGGCATCACTTTCAACATCCTCAGCAACAATTAGTAAGGGTCTTTGTCTCTGAACAAAGGCACATTCTGTCAGACATGTATCCATGCAATGGCTTACTGGATATATCAAAATGAAGTTGGTGCATTGTTGGGTACCTTTAGTGCCAACTCTAAAACTTTTACAACCGCATTTATACTAGAAATTTTCTTCTCATGGATGAGTATGAGGGGATCTTCTAACTCCTGTCAAAGCAAAAGACACCATCATTGAGTGTTGCTGCATAATCACAGATAAACCAGGCAAACCATCCATAAAGATGCTTACACATTTCTGATTCTTCTGATTGGTAATGAAATAAGGGGAAATGTAACCTCTATCCAGCTTCATGCCCTCAACAACCTCTAGTTCATTGTATAATGTCTTTCCATCCTACAAGAAAAAGGAAATAGAAAGCCATGTGCCTCAGCAATTAGTAAAAGAGGCAGCTCAAACCATTTTTATGCATACAAAACATCAGCACAACAAATATACAAAAATCTAAAAATAATGCATATTGTGATATGTTGCAACTTACAGAGATTGTGATAACACCCTCTTTGCCAACTTTTTCCATGGCCTTTGCGATCAATTCACCAATTTCCCGCTCACCATTAGATGATATTGTTCCAACCTATCAATATATGTAATGAAGCTGTCTACATCAGAAAACCAGTGGATGCCAACTGCTACTGCACAAAATTGTAAAAAGCAATGGGTATAATACCTGTGCAATCTCCTCTGATGTGCTGATCATCCGTGCCCTGCTTTTTAAATTTGTTACAACTGCATCAACTGCCAGGGTGATCCCACGTCTCAAGTCCATTGCATTCATCCCAGCTGCAACTGACTTGCATCCCTCAGTGAATATTGCTCGTGTGAGGACTGTAGCACATGTGGTGCCTTAAACACAAGGAAACTCGCATGAGTAAGCATCAAATATAATGAGAAAAGAAATTCTAAGGCACTGCCAAAAACAATGCATAGGCAGGATGCTTATCCCACCATCTCCAGCGACATCATTGGTTGCATTTGCAACCTGCTTCACGAGACTAGCACCAACGTTTTTAATTCTGTCCTTGAACTCAACGCTCTTTGCCACAGTAACACCATCCTTTGTCACCTTGGGAGCACCAAAGCTTTGCTCAATCACCACATTACGACCCTTCAAGTAGTAAACAAAAATAATCATATCAAGTGATTATTAATGCCAATCATATCAAAAAGCAGCAAAACTAACACAGATCATCGCCAGATCCCACTTTCCTAATGTATTTGAGTATACACCGCCCAGAAAACATGGAAGAAAAAAGAGCTCCTTTCTCTTGAATTATTCAAGTATACATTATGACCAGTTTTAAATTAATGTCCAAAAAGAACAGCATAAGAGTCAGCAGCTTCAAAACTTTCACACAGCTGAGCAAACAAAAATTACAAAATTTCGAAAAGCTCTGAGAGTAAATTTGCTTCTTATGCAGCAGAAATAAGGAAGTTATCCCCCAAGGAGCAAGACATTGCCAACACTGCATTACCTTGATTCGGAATTCATCCAACAACAAGAATTAACCAATTTAAGCTGATATTATGGCAGTCCCACGAACCATTTTACCATGACAATACTCCAGCTAGCCACCAGACGTATACTAAAATCAGGGATGCCAAATAGATTTACCTTCGGGCCCATAGTGACCTTCACAGCATCTGCAAGGTCTTCCACACCCTTAAGCATCAAGGCACGCGCCTCGACCCCAAATTTGATGTCTTTGGCAGCATAATTCCTAGCCCAGCTTGCTCTGCTTCCAATCTGCGCAACAGCAACATAAAACAAATTGAAAATCACAGAAGCAACCTCATGCCGATTCACATGCCCAGAAATCCATCGAAGAAATTAGCACTGACCTGGTGAGCACTGTTCCTCGCAATCCTTTGACACGGGAGAGAGACAGAGAAGCAAACAAAATACAAGAAGCCCACATCAGCAAAGGGAGCGACTTAGAAAAAATTCAGCATCTTATCTGATTGATGAGAAAACAAAAGCAAGTCGAGGTAAAATGTATATTTTATAATTTAGCTTTCGGAAAACAGCTGATATGACGAGAATGTATCCAGTCCGGTTACTCCAGGGCTGGTTCTAGCACTCAAAAGATGGAGCCTTTCTGTTTCCGTTAGCAAGGACGTAGAAATGACGAGCGCACCCAGATTAGCTTCCACTATTTTCTCGCCCTCGGAGAGAGAACAGCGAATGAAGACAAAAAGAAAAAAAAAAAAAAAAAAAAAGGAGGCATAGCCAGAGCAAATCTGGGAGAGTTACCTGGCTTTGGAAGCAAGGCTCGAAGCGAAGCGGTACATGGTAGCAGAAGAAGAAGGGGGACGAGGCAAGACGAGAGGAAAATGGGAGGAGTGATGGAGTCGCAGAGACAGAGAGAGAGAGAGAGAGAGAGAGAGAGGGAGGGAGGAAGAGCTGGCGAACGACTCGGGGATTGCAGGAGGGGGCTACGGCACTTGAAGAGAGCGGAAGGCTCTAGAAGGAGGAGGAGCTTCTAGGGTTTAGGGTTTTTGGGACGTCCATTTTTAGAAAAACAGCAAAAAAAAAACAATGAAAAAGGAGAGATAGAAAAATAACGGAGAAAAAGAAGGAAGGGGAGAGAGATGGTTCGCTGTAAACGGCGTGGACGGGTCACAAGCCCGCCTCACTCGCCAGAAGACGCATCAAGGATTTTATTTTTTTTATTGTAGCCCCTCTCTTGGGTTTTCTTTTTTCTTAAACTCGATCAAAGCCAATCTCGTGGGGGTGCAAAAGCAAGTTGTCGTGATTGACTAAATTTATATTCGTGAAATCGATAGTGTTTCTATACGTTGGCATCTTAGTCCATGAGAATTCTGTAGGATTGCACACAAATGTAGTGATAAAGCCAAGTGGGATTGGAGAGGGGAGCCCTGTTTCTTATGAGCATATCCATTTATGACAAATATTCATCAATTTTTTTTTTCCATTTCTTGCATACTCTACCGAGATAGATTTGGGGTTTCATGTTATATCATCATCTAAAATTTGGGATGATTTTGGGACGTGTACTTGACTTGTTAAATTTGAGTTCAAAGTAGGGTTAAATATTTCTAACTTTTTTGGTACATTTTCTATCGACTGTGTATGTAATATGGATTCCATTAATCTATTATTATATGGGCGACCTACTTCATACGAGACAAGATATCGAAAGTAGTCCTTCCTATGTGTGGTAACTATTTGGAGGGATTCTTACTTAAACGGTGCTCAAGAAAACATTAACTAGTGGCAATACAACCCCTATTTGATGCATGATTAGGTATATTTCTCATTCGCCCTTTCAAAAGGCCGCTAGAAGTCACTCCTCGGTGAACCTTCTCACCTAGCAATACTCCTTTCTCTAGTCAAATTGACTGGTCTTTGTCCACGAACTCCACATGTATTGGAGAGGCTCCAAAAACAATCTATGCCAAATTTGGAGCATAATGATTTAGGCCATATTTGTTAACGTTTCTATTTCTCTATTTTTCTATCTTTTTATTCTCTGGAATATAAAAAGAACATAATTCTGTTTGATAATATTAGTTAATTTTTCTATTTCCTGGAAATAAATCAGTAGTCAGAGAAAAAAAAAACGAGAATCAAGAAAAAAAAAACTTACTTCTTTATTTCCGAGAATAAAAAGAGAAATAAGGTCATTTTAAAAAGAACAAAAAAAAAAAAAAAAGCTCAACTTAACCTAATGCTCGTCTTTACACATTTGACAAAAGGTCCAGTTTCCCGACCTGATCTAAGTCCCAATTTTTTAGAATATATAAAAAAATCTAAAAAATTTAGGAATTAGATTTTGAGTAGTTTCACTAAATTTTAATGTTAATTCTAGTTTAGAATTAGTTTAACATAAAAAAATGTGAAAATATTTTTATGAAAATTGGATTCAAAATTAAATAAGCTTTTAGGGCTTTACTATGAGCATTTTTTAATGTTGTTTTCTTTTAGAGATAATGCTAGGTCGCCGAATAAGCCTGCTAGTTCTTGGGAACAACTCCCTATTCTAAATTTGTTCCTGGGAAGAAATTTAGAATAGAATCCAAATGCAAAAAAGAGAAAAGAAAAAGAAAAAGTTGCTCATTTGTTCTTGGGAACAACTCCCAAATCAAGCTTCTTCTTCTTTTTATTCTTCAGTCCCGACCATGGCCTGGCCAACGATCTTGCCAAAGTGTTGCCAACCCGAGCCTTGCCGATGGATGGGCGAGCTCGGTCTTGCCAGATTTGGGCGACATCGCCAGCTATGGTCAAGACAGATGACCGGCTAAAGGAAGATGAAGAAGAAGAAAAGGCAAAAACAAAAGAAAAAAAATGTAATAAAATTATTTAAAAATTAAAAGAGATTCTAAGTCACAAAAGAATTTGAAAGTCGTACTAAATGCATTTCTATTCCAAGAATATAAATTTTGGACGTTGACCAAATGCCTTTAAATTTTCAAAAACTCGTCTATGAAACAAAATTAGAAAAAATTAATTATAAGCGGAAATTATTTTCGAAAATAAAATGATCACCAAACACACCCTTAGTAACCATAAAAGGTGATAACCATTTGGGATGTATTTTATGCTTATAAATTAAAACCTTTGACATGCAGGACTTGGAGTATCGCATTTAGAAATTAAAATAACTTTAGCCAGGTTAAATTTAGCCCTAAAATTCTGTATATTGGATTTTTTTTTTAATCCAAGTCGCTAGAGCAGAATTTCAAAGTATTGTTATTTCAACTAAAATTCTATTATTCCTCAGGATTCGGCTGCAAGATGTCATTTGTACAAACTAATCTGGATGAATGTCGTACATTATTTTGGCATTTACATTTTAATTTGTGTCCCTAGTTTATACACCAAATCACTCCCCTTAATAATATATGTCGCTTTTTCGTTAATGTATTGGTAAAAGTCGAAGTCGAGACCATCTTTTTCAATTTGCCTTATTGCATGGAAAGATCTATTGGATGGCATAATCGGACAATTGTGGAATGTGGATGAAAAAAGTGTTTAAAAAATCATAAACTTATTATATTTGTGCCAATTCAATTTTAAGCCTTTTAATTGTATTAATTTAATTATAAACCTTTAATTTAGTGCTAATTCGATCTTTCCAACTAATTTTGGCCAAATATAACTTATATAGGTTAGCCGGTTTACATGGTTCCACCGGCGCCAAATGGACTTTTTTTTAATAATACATTAATTTGTAATTCTTTTTTTTTCTCTCCTTTTTTCTTACTTTTGTCGATGGTTGAGCGGTTGGGCCAGCTGGCCTCCCTTGGCCAGGCGAGGCCGAGTCCTCACCCTAGCCAAATCTAGCCTCGGCGAGATTGACTCTCACCTGGGTGAGGGCAACCCCACTGAGGCTCCCCTTGCCAAATTCTAGTGAGGTCAGCCCTCGCCAATGCTAGCCCTCGCCAAGGCTAGGGTGACCTCACTAAAGCATTGCCCAAGTGAAGGCGATGTCCAGCGAGGCTCACTAGAGCTCGGCCTCACCATGGCCAAGCAAGGCCAGCTCACTTGGCCGTCACTTGTCGTCGATGGCCAATCATCGACAAAAGAAAGAAACAAGAAAAAAAAATAAAAAAAATAGAAATATAATTAAAAATTATCCACATTAGCATCGATGCTGCCACATAAATTGGTCATATAGTAATGTCCGAACAAAATTAACTAAAATGACTAAATTGGTACTGAGTTAAAATGTTTAGAACTAAATTGGTAATATTAAATAATTTAAAAGTAAATTGGCACTAATGTAATAGGTGTAGGACTTTTCTAACACTTTTCTTGGCCGTGAATGGAATAGCAAAATCAACCTTGTGAAACTCAATGGTAAATATTGTTTGCATTCTAAACAGTTTTTGGAAGCCTTAGTATAACTGCAAACACACTACGCACCAGTTTTAGGTCGGTCAATTGTTGATTGCTCTCACTCAATTGGCGCATGCTGTCTCGAGATCGATTTTGGGGAATCTCTAGCGACCAACTATGATACAGGGACAAAATATTAGGGATATTATAGATCTATTAGACTTGACACATGATTATTAATCATAGATTGCTATTCACGTATATATTATATAACGAGCTCGATATCCAAATAGATGGAGAACTATGGTGAATTGTGGCATTTTTTATAGGGCGAAAAAGTGGGACCGTGGTTACGATGATTTTTTTGCGATTAGTAGTAATACATCACTTTAGTTGATGATAGGAGATCCTATCACATTTTTCTGCAAAGTTTCATTTGTTTCACCAAAAATCAATAATTTGAATAATATTTTCCTAAACTTTAATGATTATTATCATTTATAAAAATGAGTCAATAAAAATATTTAAATTATTGATAATAACTCATGCCTAAATATTTTTGTAAGAAAATTATTCGAAAAGTTTTAAACCTGTTATATTTTTGCCAATTAAACCTTAAACATTTTCACAACTTGCTAGTTGAGTTCATTTGACTGATTTTGACTAGAAATTACTGATATAGATATAGGTCATTCTATATAGTACAAATATTTTAATATTGTTTCAAATTTTTTATTATTCTCTATTTCTCTTTTCTTTGTTTTTCTACACTTTTGGCCGATGCAGGATGTTGAACCTTGGCTGGCAATTGCGCGAGGACAAAGAAGCCCTCACCGGCCACTTGCGAGGGTCACGGCCACAATAGCTACATGCTCAAGATTTGGCAACCATCGCCGCGGGTTGAGCTCGAGCAACCATGGATGAAACAACCTTGCTGGTTTGTGACCACCATGGCCATGAACCCATACCTCGAGCTTGAGCAACCATGACAACAGCAAGCTTGAGATCTTGCAACCATGGCCACAAGTCAAAAGAGTAGCAATGGGCGAGGCAGCCTTGCCCATTCGTGTCACCATGGCCACAAACCTATATATCAAGCTCAAGCAGCTATGACAACTGCAAGCTTAAGATCTAGCGACCAAGGGAGACACCTGCAAGATCGAGATCTGATAGCCATGGGTGAGGGTGTCGCAACCCTACCTAGTGGGCAATGAGGGCTTTGCTACCCTTGCCTAGTGGCTAGTGAGGGTCACTAGACCCTTGTTGGCCCCATATAAAAAAAAAAAAAAAAAGTGTGGGAAAAGAGAAGAAAAGAAAAAACAAAAACAAAAATTTCAAAAGAAAAATATTATAAAAAATTGTTTAAGTTAATATTGTCCATGCCACAAGGATGATAGGCATTCATATCAGTGATTTTCTACCAAAATTGATCGGATTGACTCAATTGGCAAAATGTAAAAGAGTAATGTCAAATTAAAGAGTTTAGCGTCAAATTGGTAAAAGTGTAACAAATTTATGACTTTTTGAATAAATTTCACTATTTTTGTTGATGATGGGAATGTTTTTCATTATCTCTTTTTTTAAGAGGCCTAAATGATCAAAATTAAGATTTTTTTTTTTTAAAATTAAATAAACAGAGCCTTTTTCTAGAGATTTGATGCACAAATTGAACTTCAGGACGTGAGATGAAGTTTAGGCCTACTTGAACATCCCAACTTCTCTTTTTCAAAAAAAAAGGTTTGTAGCGATATTTCAAAATAACTTTTAGACGAATGACAAAGGAAATAAGAAGAAGGGTCAATATTACAAAAAACTTCAAATTTGTGTATCTATGATAAATTTATCCAAAATTAATTTTTTGACCACAAAAAACTCTAAATTAATATATTTGTGACAAATTTACTCTAAACGACCATAGAAAACTCTGTACACTTATGATAAATTTATTATAAACTAATTTTTTTATTACTAAAAATCATTAACTAATACATTTATGATAAATATACCATATGCTAAATTGGATAAATACTACAAAAAAACCACGAAACTTGTACAATTGTAACAAATGGAACTGATACACCAGTTAAATGTCACGTGTCATCTAATTCAATAATTTGATAGTAATGCTCCGAAAAACCTCAAACTGGTATAGTTATGATAAATTTATCCCAAACTAATTTTTTGATCACCAAAAACCCCAAATCGATACACATTTGACAAATTTACCCTAAATTAGTATACTTGTGATAAATTTACTCTATGTCAGTTTCCGTTAAATTTTACTGTCAAATTATTAAGTTAAATGATACGTGACAGTTGACTGGTGTACCAATTTGAAATTTTTCTTTCCATTTGTCACAGTTATAAATTTTTTTTTAAAAATTTTTTTGTGGTATTAATCCAATTTAACGGAGGATATATTTGTCACAAATATATAAATTTAGGGTTTTTGGCGGTCTAATAAATTAGTTTATGAATATATTGTCCATCCTCCTCTCTAAAAGGGGCGAATCTAGTCCTGTTCACCCCGTCTGGTTCGGTGCTTGCTCCGAGTGCTATAGCTTACCGTTTGCTCCAATTTTTGGAGGGATTATTCCTTGGTCTACCCTCCATATTTCCACCGAACAGTTTGCCCCGTCTTGGCCCCGAAGAGGAGTTCGAAGCTACCCTATTCTAGGCCCGATTCACTGCTTCTCCGATCTCGCGAGATCTGCTTTGCTCTGCTTATGTTGGATTGGAGGGCAGTTCGTAGGGCCTTGTGGTGGCTGAGGGGTCGTGTAAGTACCTCCCCTCTCCCTTCGATTGCCCTGGTATGGATTCGTTGGCTGTACTGTAGCGGGTGTTGTTGGGCTGCTGGTGAGGTAGCTTGATTCGATAGCTTCCTCCTGGGCTAAGGCCATCGTAAATGCTTCTGGTGGGAAGGGACGCAGCCCTCCACCTTGGGCTGAAGTTTCCCAGCCTGCTCGGAATAATGGTTTGCCCCCTCGATCCTGTGAGGGATCTGCTCTACCTAGGGTTGGTGCTACGCTTATTCAACAACCCAAGCCGATTTGTGAAGGAAGGTCTAGGGGGTCAAAGCCATGTGCGGGCCCCTGCTAAGAGGCCCCCGAATAAGTCTGCTAGTTCGTCTAGGCCTCCTCAAGCTCGTTCGTGGGCCAATGTGGCGCGGTTGGCTGCTAAGGGCTATGACCTTACGTTCGTCCTTCCTTCTTTTGTGGAGGAAAGATCGGTGGTAAACTTGCCCGGAGAAGTGCTGCAA
Organism: Eucalyptus marginata; assembly: GCA_014182565.1. Taxonomy (NCBI): domain Eukaryota; kingdom Viridiplantae; phylum Streptophyta; class Magnoliopsida; order Myrtales; family Myrtaceae; genus Eucalyptus; species Eucalyptus marginata. The sequence goes on along the minus strand of CM024592.1, from coordinate 32,353,874 downwards.
GCTACAGATCCGAAATGGAGTGAATACCTGGTGGGTTATTTTGTAGGAAAGCGACTTCCATTTCAGCTTGTTGAGCAAACTCTGAAGAATACTTGGGGGGCTAAGCTTCTTGACATGCTGGCCAACGACCAAGGATTTTTCTTTTTTCATATCCCAGATCCTACACTCCATAGGAAGCTATTGGTGGAGGGACCGCTCACCGTGGCTCGAGTGCCCCTTGTTCTACAGCAGTGGAAGCCACTCATGGAATTGAAGAAGAACAAGCAAGTCTTTGTCCAGGTTTGGATAAGACTTAAGAACCTCCCTCTTGACTTGTGGTTTGCTCCGACTATCAGTGCCATTGCCAGCTCTATCAGTAAACCTCTCTATGTGGACCAACAGACGGAGAGTATGAGAATGATCTCATTTGCTAGGGTCTGTGTGGAGATCCATGTAAATCAGCCAAGAGTCTCCTCAGTTGATGTTAATGTGGATGGGATCACGTGGAATATTGTTGTGGTTTATGAGTGGAGGCAGGTTGAGTGTCCAAAGTGCGGAGTCTTTGGCCATAAGTGTCAGGACAACCCCACCCCTTCTCAGGGGGTGGTGAAGGGGCAAAACCAAGCTGCCCACGATTCTGCAAACCTTGCCCAGCCCTCGGCTTCTATTGCGGATGGTGCTGCTGCTCAGGAACAACCTTGGAAGCAGGTGGTTGGCAAGAAAAAGAAGACCCCTGCCCAGGTAGACCTAAACTCGACCATCCAAGTCAGCTCTAGTGATGAAGGGTGTTCATTGAAGCTCAAGGTTGTGGCTATTGATAATGGATTGCCTCCTGCCTCAACCTATACCCGAAAAGCTACTAAAGGTCTCAAAAATTCCCTTAGGCAATTGGTTGACCCCCCTGTCTCTTCGGATGACATTAGTAGGCCTTCGGTGGCCGACGATCCTGGTTTGTCTAGCCCGGTTGAGGACCATGAAGGCTCGGATAACCTGGATTTCTTTTCTAATGATGATCTTCTATCACCATGTTCCCCTCCGAAGGTTCCTCCTGACAATAGAAGACGTAAGACTATGCAGGACAAGTTGCTAGCCTTGGCTCCTGATCCCCCCCTCCAACGGTTCATGCGGCTCCGCCTTCCACCAGGCGTAGCTCTTCCAAAAAGAGGTAACCTCCTCTACCATTCTCTTAGTAAATATGTATATAGGCTGCTAGAATATTAAAGGCCCCGTTGGCCCTCTCAGACAAGCGGAGGTTCGGAACCTCATTTTATCCAATCGGTTAGCTTTGCTTGGGATAGTTGAGACAAAAGTTCCTCAAGATGTGTTTTCTTCTATTTCGGGGAATTTAATGCTGAGCTGGATCTGGATGGCTAATTATGATTATTCTCACCAAGGAAGGATTTGGATTGAGTGGAATCCCTCTGTTGTTTCCTTTGATGTTTTGTCGGTTTCAGATCAGGCAATCCATGGGAACCATACATCCTTAGACTCTGGAGCTTTTTGCTGCATTACTATTGTTTATGCTAAGCACTCTTTCACTTCTTGAAGACCTCTTTGGGAGGACCTTGTGAGTAGGAGTTTTACCTTTCAGAGTGTTCCTTGGTTAGTGATGGGTGACTTCAATGCTATCAAAGACCCCTCTGATAGGTCAGGAGGCTCGAACCTTTGGTTGCCATGCTTTGATGAATTCAGTTAGTGTATGGATTAGGCGGAGCTGGAGGACCTCAAGTATGTGGGCTTTTGTTACACTTGGTCTACTTCTTCAGGGGCTTCTCGGAAGGCGAGGAAGATCAATAGGGTTTTGGTTAACCCTGCTTGGATGCTTTCCTTTTCCTTCTTGGAGGCTTCGTATCTTGCTTTTGGGATCTCGGACCACTCTCCTATGGTGGTCAAAGTGGAGAACCCAGTTCTCCGAATGAGGCCTTTCAATTTTTTTGATTTCTGGATGAAGCACTTGGATTTTGGGACAATTGTAAAGGATGCCTAGGAGGCTCCGGCTATTGGGGTTCCTATGTTTAGATTGGTTTGTAAGTTGAAAAGCCCGAAAAGTCGTCTCAAGCGCTTAAACAGGGATTCTTTTGGGAATATTTCCATTAGGACTTCTGAGGCGAGGAATGCTTTGAATCGGACTCAGCTTGGCCTACTTCAAGATCCTACTAGTGATGAGCTTGCGGTGTTAGAGAAGTCTCAACAACGTACCTTCTTGGAGCTTCGCACCCAAAAGGAGTCCTTCTTTAAACAGAAAACGAGAATTAGATGGCTTAAAGAGGGAGACCGTAATACAAAGTTCTTCCACCATTATGTCAAGAAGAGACAGCTGAGAAACATGATTCTTTCTGTCATGGATTCAACGGGTAACCAAATCAATGATCCATAGCTTGTTTAGCGACACTTTGTGGAGTACTTCCAGGACCTCCTCTCACCTCGGGTGGGTGGAGAGATTCCTGAGGTTAGCCAAATTCAGGGCATAATTCGTTGTCAGCTAAATGATGATCAGATCTCATCCCTTGACTGGCCTATCTCTAACCTTGAGATTAGAGATACATTATTTTATATAGCTCGGGGTAAAGCTCCGAGCCCGGATGGTTTCACAGTAGAATTCTTCATGGAAAACTGGGACTCGATAGGGCAGTTGGTTACAACAGCCATAGGGGACTTCTTTGCCTCCAGAAGACTTCTGAAGGAGATAAACAACACCATTTTGGTATTAGTGCCCAAGGTTCCCAATGCATCTTCTGTAGATGACTACGGACCTATTGCTTGTTGCAATAATATTTACAAGCTTATTACTAAGGTGCTGGCGAATAGGATTGCTGCAATGTTGAAGGATCTTATTAGCCCGCCTCAAAGTGCTTTTGTTAAAGGACGGCGTATTAGGGATAATATCCTTTTGGCCCAAGAACTCTTTTTCGGTTTCCATCTTCAGCCGTATACTCCTAAGTGTGCGATTAAAGTGGATTTCAGGAAGGCCTATGATACCGTGGATTGGCGGTTCCTTGAGAGTATACTCCTTGTGTTTCGCTTTCCTACCCACTTGGTGCAGCTCATCATGACTTGTCTTCGCACGCCTCGGTTCTCAATTGCGTTGAATGGGGAGCTTCATGGGTTTTTTCCTAGTGGACGTGGCCTGTGGCAGGGTGATCTCATGTCTCCTTATTTATTCACATTAGTGATGGAGGTGCTTTCGGGTATTCTTGATAGAAGCTCACGACAACCGGGGTTTAGGTTCTTTTGGAGGTGCAAGCCTATGTCCCTTTCACATCTGTTTTTTGTAGATGATGTGTTCCTCTTTTGTTAAGGCTACTTGCCTTCTGTCTCGCTCCTCAAGGAAGGCCTTCAAACTTTCTCATCCTGAAGTGGCTTGCTTCCGAATTCGAGGAAAAGTGAGGTTTTCCTCTCGGGTGGATCGCCCTCCCTTAAAAGTCAAATACTCCTGGAGCTTGGCTTTCAAGAAGGGGTTTTGCCGGTTCGGTACCTGGGAGTTCCGATTATCACAAGCAGGCTAGGTAAGGCCAATTGTGTTGAACTTGTGAGACACATTATGGCGAGGGTGCAATCCTGGACTCACCGATTTCTCTCCTTTGTTGGGCATCTCCAATTGATCAGGTCAGTTCTTCATGCCATTCAGGTCTATTGGGCCAGTGTGTTTATATTGCCTGCCTCGATGCTTGACCAGATTGAGCGTGTTCTGAGACAATTCCTATGGAGAGGTCCCGAGTTGGGGAGAGGAGGAGCTAAGGTATCCTGGGATGAAGTGTGCCTCCCAAAAGCTGAGGGAGGTCTGGGTATTCGTAGACTCCGTGAGTACAATAAGGCAGCTATGCTCAAACACATTTGGAATTTGTTCTCAGATAAGGAGTCAATGTCGTGCAAATGGATTCATTCGACGTTCTTAAAGAACAAAAACTTCTAGGTGGTAAAGTAGCCGACCTCTTGCTCTTGGGCTTGGAAGAAGATCTTGCAAATTAGGGAGAAGTCAGGCTAAGCTTTGCATGGAAGATAGGAGATGGTTCATCTGTGTCACTATGGTTTGACAACTGACACCCTTGGGGGCCTTTAAACTTGTTTTTCTCATACGTGCTCATTTATAGTTCCGGGCTTTCCAGACTGGTTATGGCAGTTGACCTTTTTTCTGACGTTGGCCATGCACTCAGGACAGAGATTGAGTCATGGGGGTTGCCTCTTCCCTCCCTGTCTCGGTGCCATGACCATTTTTATTGGAGAGGGGAGTCGTCGGGCTTGTTCTCGGTTGCTTCGGCGGAGGAAATCTCGCGTCAGATGGCATTCCTTTATTTGGAACAATGCCGTATTGCCTCGTTATCAATTTAACATTTGGCTCATTACCAAGCGTAGGCTCCCTACCCAAGCTCTCCTTTTATCTTATGGTAGAATTGATGCTGCTTCCTACCCTTTTTGCAATGATATGCCTGACTCAGTTGATCATCTCTTTTTCGGATGTCATATTACTTCTAGGCTTGCTTTCTTTTGGGCGACTAGATGTAATCTTCTTGGCATAACGGATCTTGGGAGGACAACCTGAGTTGGGCCATTTCCTTACTCTTGGGGAAAGAATTTTATTAGTGTATTGCCGTTTCTCCTTTGGTGCGGTTTGCCACATCATTTGGAAGAACGGAAACAATATCCTTTTCAGGGGAGAGTCGATTTCTATTTTGGCCATGAAGAAGCATCTACTTAGAGCCGTGAAAGATAAGGCCCTTTCCTTTGGGGGTGTGGACGATTCCATTAGGAATAGGAGGCTACAGAGTTCTTGGCCCCATCGTTTTCTCCTCTGGGGACCTCCTACCGGCTGGTTGATTTTTGGGCGTGGTGGTTGCAGTCGTTGCTCTGTCACGTTTGGTGTTAGTTTCCCCGACCTTCCTGCCTAGCCCTGGGGGTTGTTTTTTTGTGCTTTTCTGTTGTGGCTTTCTGCCGCCCTAGCTGTGTTCCGGCTTTCTGTTTGCCGTGCTTGTTTTTGCTAGTTGTGTGGCCTTGATTTTGCCACGATTTCCTTTTACGTCCCGGTATCCTTCCACTCAAGTTGTTTTTCTTCTTGAGTGTAAGTTTCGGTGCCGAGATTTTCTGTACATTTGCTTGTCCTCATTATAATTATTACCGTTTCTACCAAAAAATAAATAAATTAGTTTATGATAAATTTGTAATAAATATACTAGTTTGAGATTTTTTATGGTCGGTTAAGGTAAATTTATCACAAGTGTCCCAGAGTTTTAGGTTTTAATGATCAAAAATTAGTTTGGGATAAATTTGTCATACGTGTACCGATTTGGGGTTTTTCAGGGTATTAACCCTAAAATTTAACGAAAATTAATATGAAGTAAATTTGTTACAAATGTATCAATTTGAGATAAATTTATCAATAGTCTACTACTAGTTTGGGTTTTTTTAGTGGTCAAAAAATTAATTTTGAGTAAATTTATCATATCTATACTAGTTTGGGTTTTTTTTTTTTAGAACAGTTCAAGAATTATATTAGACGAATTAAAATTTTAAGAGTAACAGTACAGGTTGGACCATAATACGATTCGTATTGTTTTCCCTTGTCATTTTTTATCAAGAACATTCCAACGTTTCCACAACTCTAGAACGACGCCGTCTGAACAGTCTCCCAACTCCAACAATCGCCACCACACCACCACGCAGGTCCGGAGCTCCCCGAGTCTCTCTCTCTCTCTCTCTCTCTCTCTCTCTCACTGGCCATTTCAATAGCATCAAAAGCAATTCTTTCGTCAATCCCTCTGCGATTCTTAGGGAGACCACACAGGCGGCGAAGATGACGGAGGCGATGATAAGGAAGAACCCGGGCATGGCGAGCGTGAAGGACATGCCCGTCCTTCAAGACGGCCCGCCGCCGGGTGGGTTCGCTCCGGTCCGGTACGCCCGCCGGATCCCCAACACCGGCCCCAGCGCCACGGCCATCTTCTTGGCCGCCTTCGGTGCCTTCTCTTGGGGCATGTACCAGGTCGGCCAGGGCAACAAGATCCGCAGGTAATCTACAACATCAATCCAATCCCACGGTTAGCCGAGTAATCTCGTTTCTCTGGATTGCTCGTTTCTTTTAGGGTTAGGGATTGTTGGTGATTTGGGGATTTTTTTTTTCTTTTTAGGTCTGGGTTTTGCTCAATCTGTTGAGTTTCTCGCATTTTCCCCTTTTCGCCTTATCTGGTCTAAAGCCGTTGGGAATGTGATTTGGTGATGGAGCGATAGATTAGTTTTCAAGATGTGGGTTTTTGTAAGGATTGAACCAAAAGGGAAATGCTAGAGTGAGCTTAGAATGAGCAAGCATTTTCCATTTCAGTGTCCCTTTTTTTTTTTTTGGGTGAATATAATGTGGCAGCTGAGAATTTGTGACATTGCTTGTGATTTCAGTTGACATTGTCAGCTTGCTCTGTCTCGTGGGGAATTAATATGGATTTTTTGGTGGAGGATTGGCATATGATGCTACTGCTTTTATGTTTTACAAATAAGCACGGTACGAAGAGAAGTTAGATAAAGATTAGTTGCTTGAAACATTCGCAATGCCGTGTTACATTCATTGGATAACACGGAAAGGAAGTGCTCTACTTTACAAATGGGTGGAAGAAGCATAAGGGTATTTGGTAGATGATTGAGCAGTTGAGTTGCAAGATGTTGGAGTGGAACCTGTGAAAGTGACAATCTGCTGGCACCAGTCAGGGAGAAAATGAGGGTCGGCAGTTCTCTGATGATTCGAGATGCACACAAATGCAAACTATCCAAGGCTTCAGAATTTGATGAATTTCGTTCTTAGTTTCTGAAGATAAAAATGTGGAGTGATAAAAACAGAATTGGGTCATCCACTTGCACAATGCTCATCTCTGTCTCCTCTTTCCTGAGAAGCATATCAAAGGGATGTCAAAATGAGATTTTTTTTATAAGCAAATGAGACTCGTATAATGGGTTGGTAAAGCAATGTATAAAATTCAAATTCATGACTCTCCAGATTGCTAAAAGTGTGATGTCCACGAAGTCTGATCCGTGTTATCAACTCATCAGTTTATGCATGTGGAATTTTGCCTTCCAGTTACTGTTATACTTTTGGGCCATTTGCTTTTGTTGCCTCTGGCATAGATTCACTGAAGCTGGTAATGATCCTCACAAGTGGAGTATTCTGACTCCTCTCAGTGATTTTGTTGATGGCGTAATGGAAATGATGATTTCACAGCTCTGCTTTGTGGAGATGGAAATTTCATTTATTCACTACTAAAGTGATAAATCTGGAGTTCTGTCAAAAGGGAAAATCTTTGGGTCCATTGTGCTTTTGTCAACGGGAGTTGTACTTTCAATCTTATCATTTTACATGCCTTACTTAAGGTTTGTAATAGTCTTCATCAATAAATCTAATGCAAAGGTCTCTTCCAACATTATAGTTCTATGCATGCTTGTAACTCGTCCCAATATTATGTTCTTCTTGGAAGGCTGGCGTATGCAAGTGAATTTTGCTAGAATGTAAAGTACTTTTTTTGTTAGAAAAGAGATTAGTCGCTTGTAAGTTTGAAAAGAACAAATATATGATGGATCTGCAGATTTCTCTTCTCTTTTGAGCATGGAACAACATCTACTTCAATTCAAGTCTTGAACGGTGCTGTTCCAAGAGGGCTTGGATCAGGCATTTTCAGCTTTCTTTTCAGCTAGAAGTCTCTTCTTTATTGCCTTTTACTATAATTCATAGAATTGCAGTGTAGGAAGTTCAACTTAATCTTTGCTGTAAATAGATGTTATTATGTAGGCAAACTTCTCTGTAAGCGTATTGTGCTCATCTTATAGAGATTGAGTGCTTCCGATTTTGAATAATATGCTACTTGCTTTGGGTTACTATAGTGAGATATGATCAAACTATATCTCTGCTGCTGAATGGGGCACACATAGTTAATGCAAAATTGCAGTAACTTCGACCTAAAAAATTTTCAGTGTCATTTAGTGGGACAAGCTATATGAAATGGATTTGTTTGTAGTCATTAGTCCATGTCTATTACCAGAAGGAATTAATGAATTGTTAAGGAGAGAATCGTCAAAGTTGTCTATGCTGTCTGCTGATATGCAAGAAGAATGGATTAGAAGTGTATAACTTGGTATATTTTAGGGTTTCAAAGAGCCACATAGCATGTTCTGCTGTTCAAAAGCATAGTGTTTTGAAGAGCTTTTAAACGTTGGCATCTTCTTTGTGTTAATTTTCGCTTTTTATCTCTGTAAAACTTGCTGTTTCCGCCTGGTCTTCCTTATTGTGGTCTTATGTGAAGGGAAACTCAGGTTCTTTCGAAGAAAAGTTTGTTCCCTTCTTATGGCCACCGTTGACTCCTAGACTGTTTAAAGCATCTTTTGATTTCAATTTGCTCTGGCATACATTCTGCAGTTTCACATTGAATGTTTATGGCTTTCTGGGTCTCACTTTGGTTACCAAATGATAGAGTGATGCATGATGCAGACTCTGGAACAAACTGCAAATTACTCCAGTACAAACTTTACGTTGCAAACTGTTTATGTTTGTGATTATAAGAAAGACATAATAGTAATACATATAACACTATCGTCTGCTGTGATGGCTTTCGCTGAAGTCTGTGTGTTATGCTTTTACTCTTGAAATGAGATTTGCGAAACGATCATTACTACTTGAAAAGTCCACTTACAGGAAGTATGAAAGTGAACTGCATAATTCTGATCTGAAGATGATGGATATGGAGGTTGACTTATAGGCATGACAGACATCTTTGGATCCATTTGGAAAAAGTTATCATAGATTCAGTTTCAAAATCCACATCTATGTCTTTAAATCTTGATTGCCTTAAAGAACATTACATTGACAAGATGCATGCATTCTGCAGGGCACTGAAGGAAGAAAAATATGCTGCGCGGAGAGCCATATTACCTGTGCTGCAAGCTGAAGAGGACGAAAGGTAAAACAGAAGCTTTGAGATGGCCCCATTAGTTAACTCATTACTGCTGAATTAGGAACAATAGCTGAAAGACACCAAACTTTGCCTTTTCTGCTCAGATTTGTCAAAGAGTGGAAAAAGTATCTTGAGTATGAGGCTGAAGTTATGAAGGATGTTCCTGGTTGGAAAGTCGGTGAGAGTGTCTACCACTCTGGGCGGTGGGTGCCCCCATCGACTGGTGAGCTGCGCCCTGATGTTTGGTGATCTCATCGCGTGTGGCCGCTTGTCAATTGTCATGAAGTCATCTGTTCTCCGCAGTGCAACTTTTCTAGTGATCTGCTTATTTTGCTGGCTCACAAATAAATAAAAATTTGTCTTGGTACCTTGTACTTGGACCCTGACCAGAGTTGATCATCCTGTTCCTTCATGTTATTGTCTTTGCGAAAGTTTAAAGGAAAATCTGAAGCACCTTCCCGTTAGCGTTTTTCTACTTAATGTTTGGGAGGACCTGACTGTATCATTGGCTCTTATCTTTTGCTCATAATGGAGCTGGAAACTCTACGGAGATTGGACTCTCAGTTGCAGCTCATTCTAAAGCAGTTCTCTCAGTTCATTTCTTGATTTTGATGCACATAGATATCTACTCAGGATGCGCATGACAAAATTTCCTGGAAGAAAATTAATTTCGATTTTTGACAAGAAATTGATTTCTCAATTTCTATTCCCTTGATGAGTTTCTGAACAAATAAACGCATTCGATAGTAACTCAAAATTTCTATTTTTGGAATATAAATTCGTTTGATAATAGAAAAAAAGAATTATATCTAGGGGGATAACTGGAGTTTGGTGGCGGCGATCGGCATCCAGTGTCCCACGAGCGGCTGGTGGGTGGTGGGTGATGACGAGAGTGGACGATGAGAGAAGTTTTCATTTCTCACTTTTGTTTTAGAAATAAGAATGCCAAAATTTTAATTTTTGAGTTCTACTTCAAATCTATTTTTGGAATGGAAATCTATTTCATAAATTGAAAAATGAAATTGCATTACCAACCGATTCCAAACCTGACTTGGAGAAAAAAAAATAGAAAAAAAAATAGAAAATTTGTTATGCGCACCCTTAACCCTTAAGTTGTTCTGTGCACAAACAATTGATCTTTTTGAGGATTAAAACTCTTACCTTTACCAAAAAAAAAAAAAACTCTTTAAGTGGAGTTAGATTAAATGTGTAATAATCCTTAAATAGGCAACTTCCTCTTTTTGAGGATCAAAAAATATTTTAAGTGGAGTAAGATTAAATGCGTAATAATCCATAAAAAGGCAACTTCCTTATAATACACACTAGATCCGGCTCCTTGGATGATGATGATGATGATGTGCTACTTAATAGATCATATTGGGTTGGTCAATGCGACATTTTTCCCGGACTGCATCTTTACTGGTGCTAAGCGTAAAACATAAGCAAAGCACATGCAATTCCTAATGAGATGCAAATAACATTCCGCCCTTTATCACTTGTGCTCATTTATGGGTTACTGCATGCACGCCTTTACATAATAAATTAACTGCTTGTTTGCACAGATCTTGCTCGAGTCCCGTGGGAATTCACTCAATTGCCCTTACCATCACTATTTCATCCCAGGAACGCCGCACATTGGGAAGTACCTGTAACCCACCACCACCAAAACTGGTCCGTCGCCATCCTTCCTCACATGACATCCCTGAAGTTCTCTTCTCGTTTTCGAAAAATAAGGATTGCAAGACAGTGCTTTCTGGCCATTTTGTCAAAATCTCTCATCCATGCGCCTGACATGAAAAATTATATGGAATGCGCAAGAAAACTCCTATTCGTAAATGACTGAACAGTTGACAAGCATGATCCTCTGGATGTTATGATAAAAACTTCCACCTTATTTATACAAAGCACGAAAATTAAGGCCACATATTGTATTTACACTGTACAAAGAAACAGAGACTGCATAAAAGAACATGCAGATGCAGGCTTTCTAAGCCTCACGGTCGAGGCATCTACTGAAAATACAAGGACAGCATGGGCAGACTTGCATATCTCAAGGAAACTAAAGACGGGAATTGTACAGACTGCACCACTTTCAGAGGCGTTATAGGTGGTGGGTGCTACAGACCACACACGACTGGAAACAGAGGTCCAGTCCCACCGAGCTTATCGGCATCAGGCACACTGGTGTAGAAGAAGACACCGTTCGACATTTCCCAGCTCCAGTCCTGCTTCCTATAGACTGACATACGGGGCCAGCGATTAATCCTCACGTAGTGTTCCCTAATCTTCCCATCATCAATGAAGCTAGTGACTATGGAATAACAGCATTCATGGCCTCCCCACACCTTGTCGCCAGGATCTGCACTTTGGCTACCGTCCAGATGGAAGTACCGGCGCATTGGAGGGCCAGTGCCTTTCCAATAGGGATCTAGATTTCGCCAATACTCAGGTGCAGCCTGGTAAAATGCGAAATATTTTGTCATCAGTAAATATCTTGGCTTTTGAAGGAACTCCAGATATGAGGCAAGTTCAATCCACAGAGATCCCTCAAGCATCAAGAAGCTCGACATACATGCAAAGCTTATGGGCCTCATGTTGGCGATGGCCTGGACATTACTCTTGTCCGAAGATTTGCTGGTATTTAAGAGACGTTCAAGAGCAAAAACTGTCTTATGCCACCATCACATCAATGTCAATACACAATTTCCAGCTCTACTTTATATTCTAAGTGAGGGGTACAGCTTTGACCTCTTCCATTGACGCGCTCAAGACAGATGCAATGTAGGAGAATTACCAAACCAAAAAGTCCTAAACCTATTACAATTTTGTTAATTTAGTCATAAACCTTTTTCTTTACTAATTGAGTATCAATTCAGTTCATCCGACTAATTTTGGCTTGCTGACACTGACATGGACACCGGCCATCCCACGTGGCGTAACTGGCGCTGACTAGGGTAAGGCTCAAACTTGCTGGCCACCGGCTAGGTCGGCCTTGATAGTGGCTGGGCAAGGTTGACCTCGCCCAGCGACGTTGAGATCGAGGCTCACCAAGGGCAAGGTGAGGTCAACCCCACCAGCACCCCCCTCTAGCGGGTCACTGGACGCAATCAGCTAGAGAATGAAGATAAAAGGGAAAGCGGAAAAAAAAAAAAAGGAAAGAGAGAAAAAAAGGGAAAAGGAAAAAGGAACTCCAGATATGAGGCAAGTTCAATCCACAGAGATCCCTCAAGCATCAAGAAGCTCGACATACATGCAAAGCTTATGGGCCTCATGTTGGCGATGGCCTGGACATTACTCTTGTCCGAAGATTTGCTGGTATTTAAGAGACGTTCAAGAGCAAAAACTGTCTTATGCCACCATCACATCAATGTCAATACACAATTTCCAGCTCTACTTTATATTCTAAGTGAGGGGTACAGCTTTGACCTCTTCCATTGACGCGCTCAAGACAGATGCAATGTAGGAGAATTACCAAACCAAAAAAGTCCTAAACCTATTACAATTTTGTTAATTTAGTCATAAACCTTTTTCTTTACTAATTGAGTATCAATTCAGTTCATCCGACTAATTTTGGCTTGCTGACACTGACATGGACACCGGCCATCCCACGTGGCGTAACTGGCGCTGACTAGGGTAAGGCTCAAACTTGCTGGCCACCGGCTAGGTCGGCCTTGATAGTGGCTGGGCAAGGTTGACCTCGCCCAGCGACGTTGAGATCGAGGCTCACCAAGGGCAAGGTGAGGTCAACCCCACCAGCACCCCCTCTAGCGGGTCACTGGACGCAATCAGCTAGAGAATGAAGATAAAAGGGAAAGCGGAAAAAAAAAAAAAAAGGAAAAGAGAGAAAAAAGGGAAAAGGAAAAAAAGGAATAACAAACTCAAATAAATAATAAAATATTATTAATACTTGTTTAAGTCAGCACCAATCATACCACGTAGGATGTGCAAAAGGTTTATTACTCAATTGACAAAATAAAAAGGTTTATGATTGAATTGACATAATTGTAATATATTTAGGACTGTTTTGGTAGTTTTCTTGAGGTAATGCAAGTTTATCCAAACTCCAATGTAGGTGTATCATATATATTGACAAGTAACAAAAGCTAAAGTAGAGCTCAAAGCTTAGCCATAGCAGAACAGAAAGCAACCTCTACGAAAACTATGTTGCAGTTGAAAAGCACATACCTTACTGAAATGGAACTCCCATGCATGATCACAGAGATCATACTTTGTGATACGGGTCTGTCATGAAAACAGAAAGACATGAACAAAAACAAAAGGTTTAGGTGTGCATGCGAACTAGAGAGAGAGAGAGAGAGAGAGATACACGTTTGCCATCCATTACAGATAAGGAATAAGCAGTCAACTTCGATAGTCCATGAACTTGGGATATTCTAGGTATGTGTGCTTTGCCAGACCACAATTCCTCGCACTGAATAAAAAGCAAATATCAGTAAAATTATCAAAAGAAACCTCGTCAAACGACAATAGCAAGATTGGACCACGACAACAAATCATGAATATTACATCAATACATGATGGGCTAACCTCATAGGCAGGACCATTCCAACTCTAACAAATTCCTCTAGTAATCAATCCTTTTCATGTTCTAACTCTAGCTTTTGCAAAATTCAGTCTATTATTGTTTCTACTTTCTAATGACTAAATTTTTCTATTAACCAAACTAAGCAAATTTATATAAAGTTACACTGTAAAAAGAACAAATTTTTTTAAAAAGAAATGTTTCAAAGCACACAACTGCTTCCCTTGATATATGATTTGCGGGTGGCCACCATTAGATATGCCATTGAGAATGACAGTATTAACTGTTTATACTTTGACATCTTATGTGAGGACTTTGATCCAGAGGGCCAGAATAATTGTGGTGGGCCATATCTTCAGTTTCAGTACCCAGAGTAACAGGACACACACAGGGAAATTACTGTTCATGAAGCTAAAGTCACTGCCTCAGGCACTGAAACTGTCATGATGCGCGAGATTATTAGATGATCTTTTGCCTTACCATATGAGTCACTGCCTTGTTAAAGAAAAACTTTGCCACCTCATGCATGGTTGTAGTTTATGTCAACTTCCCAACTTGTGCTTGCTTGGCATTTCTCTCCTTTCCATCTCACCTTCTTGGATAGCCACTCTATGTACCTCGCCACTCTATGTAAGTCCTTGCACCCAACTCAAAATCTCCAGCTGGATTGTTCCAGCAAATAAAAAGAAAAAAAAAAATCTTCAGATGGATTGAAGAAAGGACAAGAGAGGTACTTTAGGGAAGAGGTAAAGGCAAAAACAAGAAACAAAGGATGTTATGACCTTTTACTGCCTAGCTAATGTTAAGAGGTGATTCATCTTAGGCCAGCAAGATTTTGCAAAAGCGATTAATTGCATTCTTCATTTGACTGAGTTCATTATGCTTAAGAAATGTATAAGATGTGAATAGCAAGAGTAAGAACTTCATGATATCGTCAGTGTCCTAAAAATGAACAAATACACACATTAATCCTTGACCTTTCTTATTCACAATCTGTATAAACTGATCATGAAGAAGGCTCTTGCATATCCAAATAAGTCCTCTCCTTATCTAGTCCAATTCCAATTTCAAGTATCTCCCAAGCTAATAAAAAACTCCGAACATTCACTCTAGATTCTCTACCTCTTCTATCTTTGGATTTCTCTGTCATCTCTCTCATCCAACTTGATAGCTTGACATGGCCAAGGGTAGAGTATCAATCTAAGGAGGTCAGTAGATGGAGATAGTGGACAAAACAAACCCAAATTAAAAAGAAAAGTATATCCAACCTCAATTTGCTACTATTCATAGCATGTACTGGCAGGTAAAGGAAGCTCACAAAACCTTTTCAAGAAAAAGAAAATACTGATTCTTCATTCAAGTGAAAGCTTCTCTATCACATCGTAACCCTTTCAAAAGAAATTTAGCCCCACAATTTCTGCCACATTAAGCTAAGCACCGCCATTGAGGATCATAAATGGCAGCAGTACCCCAATTGACATCAAATGTAGCTAGGCCATGACAACCATGTGAAACAACCAGCAATATATCAATAATGCATCGTACAAGTGTGAAATTGCATCCTATATCTGATAAGCATTTCTGATACTTCTGCAATCCATTTCATCACAGGGAACCAAAAGAAAAAACTTAAAAGCTTCTATAATTCACTAAGACAGGTTAAATCACTAAGTCTTTGGACTAGTCAATATATTTTCTTATTCACATATTGCAATCTACAGTAACTACTTAGGGAGCTGACAAAACATTCCCATACAATTTCTCAACAGATCCCCTCTCAGAATTCACCATGCTTAGACCCTGAAATTTCTGTCTAACATCACTATACCCCATGCATATTGGTAAACACTAGTCAAGCAGAAAAGGTTTGGATGCCCCGTGTCCCCACTAAAATAAAAAATCACCATATCCATCTTTTCTTTTGGTTAACCATTAAGCCCCTAGTGGCGTGTGGTCATGGTGCCATAGGATTTGACCCAAGACCTCTTGGCACTAAGTCGATGAGAATTGCTGCTAAGCCACTAAGGCCTTTGGCTCCCCCCTGCTTATTATTGCTGTCAATTTCGATTTATCCTACATCTTTTGTGCACATCTCTTTTTCTCCCATCTGAAACCTTTTTTTCCCTCTCATACAGCTTAGATTTTGTAACAGAGAAAAGGGATTTCATTAGTACACTCCTCAACCAATGAGGTTGAATGAATAGAAAAAAATGTGAAGTAGGCAAGGGCTTACAAGCTAACAAAATGATAATACCATGGAAAAATTATTCCTAAAATTTGATGAATGGGTGCCCACTACAAGAAGGGACACAAAAAATCTATTGAAAAAGGAACAATGACATATTTGATATAGAGAATTCACGACACCCATTTAGACAAATATTCAACTAATGTTTGGATCAAACAGTAGCTTTGGTGCTATCTTCCAGGAGAGTTAACCACCACTAACATATGGCCAACGAAACAACTCCACAGATGAAAAGAGCTTCCTTGATCGGTAGAATTATTCCTAGTGACACTCCCAACTTATTAATAAAGGACATTAAGCTCATATGATTTTTTTGTACATGATGCACCGCATAATATTTGACTCCTCATCAGCAAGGGAGCAAACAAAGAAATGATAAAATAGAGTAATCCACGTATTATTTTGGTCAGAATACTACTTCCTCACTACATGGCAATTATTTGACCAACATGATGCACCTCATGCAATGAAGTTACGGCAATATCAAAAATTAAATCTAAAATTCAGATACAAGAAAGATGCAACCCATGTATGGAGGACTCCTACTGTCCCTCAACTTTTAAGTAACATATCTGCAATCTATTATGTTGTAAAACTTCTAAATAAGTCACAAAACAATAGAAAATCATTTTAAAAAATCACAAAGATAGAATGTGAATCTCAAACTTTCGAGAGAACATTTACAGAAAAGGCGCGCAGATACTTTCCTTCAAGTCTGGTGACATCTCTAAAATTCTCATCTTAGGTTCACAGTCAGTTCGTAAAGACTCCAAGGATGCATGCTACATCAAAAAGCATGGTTGACCTCATAAAAACAGTATACTACATCACAGATCATCTCTAATCAAATTACATACCACTTACTGACAGTGGCTTTACATCATCAAATTCGGCATATTTTAAGAACTTGCGTACATGTGTCAGCTAATTGTCACCATCAAAGACCACCCCATATACTCTACAGCCAACGAGTAAACCATTTTTGTTATTAGAATAGCAATAATCATCGATCTGTTATCTAAAGACAAACACTAGCAAGGCACTAGTCAAATGTAAAAAAGCTGCAAGCGGATCTCAGTCGTCCAGTTAAAAAGCCCAAAGTACAACCACAAACTTGGCTCTTCATCAGGTGCGTTTCAAAGGAGTAACCAAATTGGCTAATCGAAAGCTATCGCAAATGCAAGAAACAAAACCACTAATGCACGCTTCGCACAATCCTTACAAGATTCTCATAAACGCATGCGAAATAAGATACTCATCTTAAAATCCTCTTCCAGAACACCAAAACCATCCAGACTTGCTAATCCAACCACCGACAGAAATCATAGCACAAAATCACTATCCAAACTCAGAATTTAGCAGCCCCGAAATAAGAACGAATCATCACGACAAACGAAATATCCGAAATCACAGCAGCAATGAAAACAGAAAGAGAAGATAAAAACGAGCGAAACAGACCTTATGGCTCCAGAGCCGGTCGCTGGAGGCAACGCGGTGCCACGCGCGAGAGACGAGCAGAGATAGTGCCACGCTGCGTGCGTCGAGGTTGTTCAGTATCATCACCATGAGGTCCGCACCGAACACCTCCAGAGGATCGCGAGACGATGACGACGACGACGACGGCGACGGCGACGGCGGAGGACGATCCCGATCCTCGCGCTTCCTCTTCCCCCTCCTCCTCCTCCTCTTCCACTTCACGGCGCCTTCCTCGGCCGACGACGGCAAGTCGTCCCTCTCGTCGGCGTCGTCCGGCGAGGTGTCGCTGCTCTTCGCTGGCGGCATGCGGTCTCTCGTCTGCGCCATTGCGGAGCGAAGCATTGAGCTAGAGAGAGAGATGAGGGAAGGTTTGGTCCCGAGGTGGGAGACTGCTGATGTGTAGGGGTTTCGTTTTGGGGCCTGTTTTGTGGTTCCACCGACAGGACAAGCCAGAGAAGGAGGCCGGTTTAGATGACGGATGCGTCCATGTGGCCATTCGGCGAGGGTCTGACGTGGGTGCATCATGATTGGTGAGTGTAAGTAACGGCACGTAGAGTCGAAGGCAGCGGATTATTCCGAGCTTCACATCCCAAAATCATCCACAATTTGATTGTGGTTACTATTCTACATTTTGAATTAAGATAAAATTGGATAAGATAAAATGTGAAATTTAGACATCTTTTTATATCTTATCTAGGCTCGTTAAATAGGTGGGTAGGATTGTCACACCCTTTGAGTGCACCATATCCCTCATTCACTTAGGTCATTTGATTATAATGTCCCAAAAGACGTGCCAACCTATTGCTATTGTTGTTTAATTATACGCAAGTGGAAGCAAAGACGAATCACCTAACCATTCACAATGAATAGGGATAATTCAAACATTAGTATACATCAAAATACACTTCATTTATTTATGCACATACGTGAACATTTACAAGCTAATTTCATCCACAACCAAAAGCTTAGCCAGCCAAGTACTTCCATCTGGGTTTGGGGTTGGTCTAGCACCTCTACTACTAAGAGGGTGACCTCAAAAGGTGACGTACCTTGCTAACTCCCAATGCCCCATGGGCTCTCCAAAGAATCACGGTTCAAGGTCCGGGCCCTAATCCGGGTTAATGTCTGGATTAGTGACCTCAACGTCAAGGACATCTAAGTCCATGGCGTCCCAACCGATGGTTGTAGTCCCCGCCTCTAGGGGTCCATCAAAACCTTTGAAGGGACAATACAACATCTTTCCTACCCACTAGTATTAGGCAATGAATTTGCAAGGCATCGAGTTGGTTAACCCCTTGTCTACCCAGACAATAGTGACGTAGTGCTTGTATCAGTCCTCTATCCCTACAACCGGATATTCTATCACTTCAGAACTTGGTCCACTAGGACCCCAAAGTGGACGTGTCGGAAGGGTTTAGTCATGCTTAGGGCCTGAAACATTTAAATAATAACAGTGAGATAAACTCAGTGAATAAGTTTCCTGATCATTGCGTAGGGAAGTAATTCACCTCAAGTCGGCCTAAACATGCAAGTTAATATTGATAGCAGATCTATAGCAAATCTCTCTCTTTGCCTTAACTATTAACATGAATGATTGTCTCACTTCTTCACAATCATCATAACATAAACATATAGGGAAATCTCAGGACCAATCACATAATTATGAGGCAGCCGTAAGAATGTGTAATATCTCACAATCATGCAAAAATGCCAACTGATAATCCAAACATAAGCAAATATTATTTCCAAGCACGTTCCATACATATAATGATTGCTCAGGGCCATGGCCAAACTGAAGGTTGACAGTCTTTTAGCATAATCAAGCATCGTCTCGCGTATGTATACACCTCAAGATGACATTGCAAATGAGGAGCTTCATTATGAAATCCATCCGCAAACGGTATTCCATTGACATGGGGCATCCGAATTTAGCTAGGCATAGTCTTGCATAATCATACGCATCAAGATAATTCTATCACCCCGCATAATCATACACATAAGCGTATTTAGGTGATCACACAGGCATACCATCACTCAAACTCATTTTATATCTTTTTCATTAATCAATAGAGGAGTGTGTAATGCTAATTCAATATTTGCTACATAAATGCTTGCATCTCATATCACGTCACATTAGCATACCACTTGCACATTTTAAAATGTCATCTTTCTACACATTCTAACATACATGATAATTCATTATGAATATGAGGTGCCGTAAACAATTACAAATTTCCCATTCTAAGACAACTTACTTGAGCATACTCCATATTTAAACCTAACACCCAATAATGCAACAAACCTCTTTGAAATCATATCCTAAGGAAAGCTTAGGGCACGAATTAGGATATTTCATGTTAACATATTATACTACTATAACACATTACATATTAACATACTGTATTACTATAACATATTACTTGTTAACGCAGCGCATAACTACAATGCATCACACCTTAAAGTATCCCATTACAGCAACATATTACACATTACTATCACATATCACATATTAACATAATATCACACATTATGATAATCTATTGCGATAACCTATCGAATATTTAGATAATCTATTGCGATAACCTATTGGATATTTAGATAATCTATCCCAATAACCTATCAGATATTTAGATAACCTATCATGATAACCTATCGGATATTTAAATAATCTATCACGATAACCTATCTATTAACTAAACTAACTGCCACTTATCTTTAATTTAATGCTAAGCTTTTATCCTAAGTGCAATCAAAACCCTAAATGAGGGTTAGAAAATCACTCACTTTCGGACCTAAACTAGTAGCTCATGGTGGCGGTGGAGGCTCACGGTGCTAGTGGTGAGGCGTAGCAACAGCGAGTGGATGGTCTCCAACTCCACGATGGTCCAAGCCAAGAGAGGAACAACGGAAAGTAAGGCAGCAGTGAAGTTGGGCGGCCTCCCCTTAGGCTCCAAAACTCGGCTCAACAATGAGAACGGCAGTGCGGGAATGGCGTCTTGACGGTGGACGTGGGTGGTGGATGATGGCTAATGAGTATGATAATTTCGCCAGATTTGGTTACTGTTCATGCACATGGGTAATGATGAGGGATCTTAGAAAAGACCAAAAAGGGTTTGGGTGGCCCATGAGCCATTGGGCCGCCCACCTTGGGCATGAGCCCATTGGGCCATCCTTCATGGGCATGGGCCCATTGGGCCCTCTCGTGGGCTTGAGCCCACGTGAGTCCTCGTTTGCGGCCTGCTTCCATTTTTCCGAATTTTTAGTACCTACTAATGAAGAATCGAGTTTTCACCCCCAAACTAGTCTTTTTAGCATTTTCATTGTCTATGGATCCTCATTGTAATTTTGCTTCAAAGATTTGCCACCGTTGGAAGCCCTTTCTACAAATTGGGGTCAGATCGAGGGTCACAAGGATTGAATAAAAAATTATTCGACCCAAATTGACATGTTTAACTCATATTGATCCTTTTTTTTTTTAATTATGCAATATAACTTTAGTGATCAATAGTTGACCAAAACCCCATTTGATATTGGCATTAATTCCAGGACTAGTGTAGGTCGAGGCGGGCAGTACTTTTCTTTTCTTCCAAATTAGAGGCATAGAATCTTCGTCCATTTCTTCCTCCTTTGAAATGTGGATGTTTACCGATTGTTTCTTCCTAGTCCGTGATGGAGTTTTATGGAATATGTATAGGCAAAATAAACATAAATGCAGTGAAAGTAAAGATAAAATTCTACTATACATGTATCTCCAAAAGCATTGTTTGTGCATTTTAATCAAAAGTCAAAATATCAAAATGGGTTATATGGATTATCTCTTAAAGCGTGTTTTAAACGACTTGATTAAGATATTTTTGCAGTTTGAGCCCTACAAATGTCGGACCTTTAGTTCATACAATCTCGTGGAGACAATCTCGTGCACGTGATTAGCAACCATTGCTAACCATGTAATTCTCTCTCTAACTCACCCTCTTTTTGCTCTATATATAATGTCCTGGTAAAGTCAATAGTAAACTTCTTCGAGAAGCTAGTCTCTAACATCTCAAAGAAGTTAAATGATTACTTCCTCTAGAAACTAGTCTTTAACCTTTCAAAAAAATTAAATGATTACTTCCTCAAGAAGTTGGGTGAGCAAGAGAATAGCTCTTATGAGTGGGTTGTGTTCATAAGAGAATGGATGAATTGGTTATGTGGTGTATAACATCCCTAAGTTTATCACTGAATTGGTAGTAAGATTTGTACCAACATAGTAGTACGCCCTAGAGTATTGATTGTCTCAATCAATCTTTAGGTCCTATAAGCCATGATTAACATATAATAATATGTCATGGCTATCCAGATAATGTGAATGCTTTAAAAACATGGTGAACTTGTCAACTTTGACTACAATGTAATTCAATCTCTCTATCTTATATGTCCTAATCGAACAAACATCTTGGAATAATTATCAAGTCACTAATTAGATCATATGTAGAAACCTAAGTGACTTGCATTTTATACGAGATATAAACAATTCATTCTCGGTTACAATCCTGACCAAGGATTTCAATGTAGTGTCATAATTAAATTGCATATGACATCATTACTATACTTTGCATGTAGCAAGGAGACAGATTCCATGTTGCACACATATATAACTTCTTATACGAACAAACTATAACCATCAAGTATAAAAACAGATCAACGAGTCGGCAATGTGTGCACCCATGAACCATAGCCGTCAAACACACAAGTCAACATTGTCCCTCAAGTCTAAGGATTGTTTACACAAGACCAGAGCATGATCGATTAGATATTGACCACGCTAGAGGCTTCCATGTCGTTAATCGTTTAATGCGTGTCACGTTCAGTGAACTTGTCTAGTACAAGTACCTGTGTTCTAATTTCGGCATCACAATATCTAATGACTTGTGACTCGTTATTCCCTTAAATATCCAATATTTGATGGTGAAGTTAAGAATACACCGATCTCAATAGAATCATTAATATCCACTTAATAATCCATCAACCAGGAACAATTTAAAGATTTGGTTTGATTGTAAATCAGTCACACATATTCTTATCGCCTCAAAAATAGATCCAGTCACAATTGATTATATATATATAATAATTGGACAAATGAATGAAAATGTATTTGCCATTAATTAAAACCATTAATTAAATAACAAGATGGTTAGTATAACTGAAATCCCTAACATGTAACTATTACACAGTAACTTTATGGCATACATCAAATAATCTCCCACTTATATTAAAGCCAATTTGTCTGGTACCTCAAACCCATTTTGTCAATGTGTCTTTCAAAAGAAGACTAAGGCGAGGCCTTAGTAAATGGATCTGCCATGTTTTACATTGAGGTAATTTTCTACAAGGTGATATCACATCTCCTAATAATTTCTCTGATGAGATGGAAACTTCTCTTAATGTGCTTGAATTTCTGGTGAGACCTTGGTTCCTTAGCTTGAGCTATTGCCCCATTATTATTACAAAACAATAAAATCGGTTGCTCAATTGAAGGAATGACTCCAAGTTTAGAAATGAACTTCTTCATCCAAGCAGCTTCTTTTGCTACTTCAGAAATAGCTACATACTTTGTTTCAGTGGTAGATTAGAAATTATGTTATGTTTGAAACTCTTCCAACTAACTGCGCCACCGTTGAGTGTCAAGACAAACTCATATATCGATAATAAATTTTTAGAAAAAAGTATACCCCAAGTGTCAATAGTTAGGAAAGTGACAGTTAAGTGTCACTTTTTTTGAAAAGTAGAACATTTAAGTGTCATCTCCAATGAATCTCATCGGAAATCCTATGTGGCAATTTTGTATTATTTTTTTCGCCTACATGGCTCACTAGAGAACTGACTTGGCATAGAAATGCAAAAACAACGTCGTTTTTTAGCAGATTTGAATTTTAAATAAAATTAAATTAAATTATAAAAAAATTAATAATTACATGAATAAATTTAAATTAAAAAAGGGGAGGCGGTGGTGGCGAGGGCTCAGCCCTCAGCCACATGCCTCCTCCCCCTCCATTTTTTTTATTTTAAATAAATTTAATTTAATTAATTTTTATATTAATTATTTACCACGTCAGAAGCAAAACGATGTCGTTTTTACATTTGTCTAGCCACGTCAGCGTGTAAACGACATCGTTTTGCACTTACCTTGTCGGAAAATCGCCACATCAGCATTTTGGCCGGATTTTTTTGCCGTTGGCACTTAAGTTATCCATTTTGCTCCAATTTTAGCATTTAAGTGTCACTTTCCTAACTTTTGGCACTTAAGTGTCCCTCCGTGCCAAGTTTTGGCACTCTAGGTGTCCGATACTCATAAATTTTTAGTTATTCGCAAGTACTTAAGAATATTCTTGACCGCTATCTAGTACTCTTCCCTTGGATCAAACTGATATCTCCTAGTAATACTTACAACATGCACAATATCATGTCTTGCACATAGCATAGCATAAGGTATCTTTGCCATCCTTCACCATCTGCTCTCTTTCTTCAAGAGTGTTGGGGCACATCTCCTAGGAAAGACGGATTCCATGCTTAAAAGGCAGTAATTATCTCTTAGAACATTGCATGTTAAAATGTGTTAATATTTTTGTCTATATATATGTAGATGATGAGGGGCCAGTCAATCGTCTCGATCTATCTCTATAAATCTGGATACCTAAAATATAGTTTGTCTCTCTTAAATCTTTCATGGAGAATTTCTACGACAAGAATAGCTTTATCGATGATATTATCGGTACATCATCCTCAATCAAAATTATATCATCGACGTACTGTCACGCCTCGACCTGCTTGAGACGCACAACAACCCGCGCTTGTCATCATTCATTTCCTTTTAGGTCATTCGATTGCGACGCCTCCTAGGAGGCGTTGTCGACCCAATCGTTGTATTCGATTATATACACAAGTGAAAGCATAAACAATTCACCCAATCAATAAACAGGGATATTTTTAACCATACTTATGTACACACACACACACACATAGACATAACATCATTATAACATACCAGCTATTTATATCCAAACTTCAACGTCACTCGTTACGCCATCTTACATTCAATCAAAATGCGCGATTATTCACACTTCCAAAAGGTTTCAGGGTTAGCCTAACTCATCTATGCTACGAAGCGACTTGAAAAGAATGGTATCCCCCACGCGCCTAGTACGCGTCCAAACTCAAAATACCATAGCTCGGGCTTGGCTAGTCACGATTAGGGCCTAAAAAAGGTTAAACAACGAGGAGTGAGATAAACTCAATGAGTGAACTCTCTAGATCTCACGCAGGGAAGTCATTCACCTCAGATACACCCTAAACGTGCAAGTTATCTATTGACGGCAGATCAATACCAAAGCAACCTCTACTTTGCCTTAACTATAACATGAATGGTTAGTCCACTCCCTCAAAGTCATCAATATCAGCATATAAAAATTCTTCAAACACTTCCTACACTCAGGAGCCAAACATAAAAACATGCAATATAACATAGTCATGCGCCTATGCCATGTAATATTCCAAACCCGCTCATATATTAATCTCATATCACACATGTGCCGACTATAGTATCACTTCTCAAAATATGCATCCATGCACTCATGTACTTTTCACATAACCATGTCTAGATTATTACGATCACTCAGGACCCAAGGCCAATCTGAAGGTTCGTAGTCATCCGGCGTAATTGGGCATCGTCTTGCTCCATCGGGCATGGCATCATCCTACATATGCATACGCCTCAGGACAGTATTCCAATAAGGAGCTTCGTTTTGAAATCCATCCGCGAACGGCATCCTGTTGACTTGGGGGCATCCGAACTTAATCTGGTATCGTCCCGCATAATCATACACATCAGGACGGAACCATCACCCCGCATAATCATACACATAAGAGCATTTAAGTTATCACATGAGCATACAATCACCCCGCATAATGTATTTAATGATCACACGATAATGCATCACTCAAGTTCATTTCATATATTTCTCATTAATTGATGGAAGAGTATGTAATGCTCATATAATATATAACAGCACTAATTACACAACCATATCACGTTGTCATGCCACATGATCACATCCCAATCATGCATTTGTCAAATTAATCATACCTCTATCTCATGGCACATTATCTCATAATAGCGCTTTAAACACTTCATCATACTATCTTTTCACATATTCATACATATGCGCTAATTAGTCACATGCCATCATGTCATACTTGTATCTCATCACCTAAATACATTACTTGAACACTTCAACATGCCATCTTTCCGCATACCGTACATGCTTATTAATTGGCTAGAATCAACGAATAACATAACCTTTATTATTTTCCCATTCTAACAAGTATATAAGCATGCACTATATTCAACTTTAGCAACCAACAATACATCAATCAAATTAGGACTCATGGCATATAGAACTCTCATCAAGGTAAGATAAATCATTACAATTGTATATAAGTTATTAGAATAGTTTATCACATGCCTTCATAACTAAACACTTATCACATATCACAACATAATAACTTATTGCATCTCCACTTATCACATTTCGATAGCTTAATGGATATTAGAAAGGCTTATCACGATAACCTATCGCAGCCTACGATATCCTATCATGATAACATATCGAAAACACATGATAACTTATCGCGATAATTTATCGGCAAAGCATGATAACCTATCAGAACCCTATGATCACTTCTCATGTAAAACCCATCTATCACATCAACAAAACATCATTTAACCTTAATCTAGGCCTAAACTAATTCCAAAATGCAATAACAATCCTACTCAAGGGCTAGAAGGCCACTCACTTCCGATTCCAAGCTCGGCAGGTGACGGCGAAGGTGTGACAAGGGTTGGTTGGCTACTGTGGCGCCAACGATGTCTGGTCACCTTCTAAAGAGATCACGGCAAGGCTAGGGCTGGTGGCACGGCTCACGGTGAGGCTTGGCGGTGGTTGGTCGATGCTTGGGAGCCCATAACAAGGCCAAAATAGCTAAGGGACAGTGGCGTGAGGTGGTGAGGACAACGGTTCAGCCATGGCGATGGTAAGGGCGGTAAGGGCGTGCGACTTCCGGTGGTTCACGGTGGCTCCAACCAAGAGGAAAAGAGAGGGATATGGACATGAGATGAGGGATTGGGAGGATGAGAGGGTTCAGCTGGTGCAAGGAAATGGGGAGAAAGAGAGTGAGTGAAAATTCTTCAAAAGGGCGGGAGAGATAAAGAGAAAGTGAGAGAAATGAAAGAGAACAGGGGTGGCTGAATGAGCTAGGGAAGAGAGAGAAAGATTGCTGCAAAAGTCTAGGCCATTGGATGGCCAAGATGCATCCTTGCTCCCTGGAGGGCCAAGATTGCCTTTTGCTTTACTTCCTCCCAAAGTTCCATTAATGCAATCTATTGCACATTATCTGAACTCAGCATGCCTAGGCTAGAAAATAGGATAGGTAGACTTAGCTGGTAGGCTAGGCATGCCACTATCTTCTCTCTCCTCTCCTCATTGGGCGCCCATCTCTTGTTTTATTAGGCAGAAGGGTAAAATGGTAATTTCACAAGCCCTGGATACTATTCATGCACATGAGCATTAATGAGGGACTTCAAAAGACCAAAAAGGGTTGGGTGGCACATGGGTCCTTTGGGCCGCCCATCTTGGGCATGAGGCCCATTGGGCTGCCCACCTTTGGCTTGGGTCCATTAGGTTGTCCTTCTTGGGTCTAAGGGTCCATTGGGCCCACTTGTGGGACTGGGCCCACGTGGTTCCTCGTTCGTGGCCCATTTCCACCTTTCCTAATTTTTACGTCCCATTAATGAAAAATTGAGTTTTTGCCCCAAATTGGCCTTCTTGGCATTTTCGTGGCTTATAAATCCCCATTGCAATCTCGCTCTGAAGATTTGGGGATAAGTACGCTATCAGTGCCTTTATTTTGGATCACTTAAGTGCCAAATTTTTTTGAAAACGATGATTTCAATGCCAACGCCGATCTGGTTTACCAAAAATCCGACGTGGCAGTTTTTTATTAATTTTTGAAGCTGACGTGGATTGCTGGAGAGTACAATCAGCATACAAACAATAAAACGATGCCGTTTAACATCTTTTCCCCCAAGTAAGAATCCTAAATCTCTAAATTGGGAGAGAACCGAAAGTTCAAAACCCTAGAGAATATTAAACCCTTCATTTGAGTGCATACTTTGATTTTCTTCCAAAATTATTAGCTCGCTCTTGCAAATGGAGGGCAGAAGTTTCAGCAGCGGCTCACATTCCTACAAAAAAAGCAAATTAGATGGTGAGTGTTACTGTTATTGTGGGTCACCGAGTTCGAGAAGAACATGTTGACTCAGTCAAATCCCTAGAGAATATTCCATTGGTGTGGCGGATATAGAGAAGGCTCGAAGTGCAAATATTTCAAATGGGTTGATAGGAAATTCTTTGATCGAGCGACAAGGGTGATCTTGGAGTTACTTGAAGGCCGACATCAACCTCCACCTACATTAATGGACGAGTTGGAGGATGTTGATTTAATGCCAGCTCCAATGAAGAGTTTAACATCCCTAGTCGACCATTTGAAGAGGGAGGTTTCAAAGTTGAAAATTGAAAGAAACTTTTATTGAGCATTGTTTGTGTTGTTATTCTCTTGTAGTCTATTCAAATGTGAAGTGAGTAATGGGAAGAAGTTTGTATGTCTACTATAGTCGAAGACGTGGAATATGCACTTGTATTGGATTATTTATAGGTAAAGTGTGTTTTTAGTTTGGTGCAATTTTTGTATGGAGCAGAAGATTTTGTTGTAATCTATGGTAAAAATGGAAGGTTGGAGTTGGAATGCATGAGTTATGAGCACTTAAAAGTTTTCTTGCTTAGTTGTGTATTGTTAATGTTTGTTTTGGCTATTTTTTGCTTCAGATATAATGGTTTGCCGCATTTTTTATTTGGTAATGGTTTGCTAGTTTGCGGCAACTGTTATTGCAAACCATGGTGAAATAAAGGGATGGTGGCAAATTCACGATTGACTATTTCAATGCCATAAGTTGAAAATAATGATCGCTTGAATGCCAAGTTTTAATAAAAGTGATCATTTAAGTGCCAGTTGCGATTACAAAGTGATCACTTCTGTTGCATAAGTTTTAAAAAAAAGAACATGTTAGTTTCAAACGTCACTTGACTTGCACTAGTCGTGGTGTATTTTGTTGCACAAATCATGGTGCATCTTGTTGCGCTCTAGTTGGGTTGCTGGTGCATCTTGTTCTTACACTAGTTGGGTTGTTGGTACATCTTGTTCTTGCACCAGCCCATACAAGTGTCGGTGCAACGAGATGCACCAACACCCAAAATTGTTTATGCAAGAAGATGCAGCACCCACAACTACACCAAGGCGAGCTGGTGCATTTTGCTCTTGAACCAACACAAACAACCAGAACCCATAAATTCATTAGCATCCACAACTTCAACAAGCAACAGTATATGCACACACCACTTCTAAAATCAATATCAATATCATAAGAACATTGCACCAACAACAAAAAATTATACAGCATAACTGTCTTGCCAGCATTACTGGCCGAAATCAACACAAGAGAAAATAACAAAAACAGCTATTCCCATTGACATTGATTGATTCTTTCCAAAAGAAAAACATGTTTGACTTCACTCCCAAATCACTGAAAGTTTAGCACCCCCTTTAAAATAAAAAACAATGGCAATATGCACCCACCTCAAAAAACAATGGCAGCAACTACCATCAATAAAAATACAATATCTAGCACCCACCTAAAAAAAAAAACATAAAATGAGACCATGTTTAGCACAACATGAAAAGAGACCATGTCCAACACCTTCCCATCAGTCAATATGCATAACACCCCCATCTCCTTTTCCCCTTGGAGCTTTGAATTGATTCATAAGCCGAACACTCTTTCGAACTGGAAGTGCAGGTTCTTTAACTGGCCATTCTGTCACCTCCTTTTCCTTGTTCTTGACAGCAGCTATTTTTGTTCTAGCACGTGTCATGTGCTAAGAAGCACCAACACACTGACACGTGTTTGACATGCTCCCACACGTGAGTCGAAAATTCCAACACGTGACTTCGACATGCACGAGGTTATTTTTACAAATTTCCAATACTTCTGGGGTCTCAATATAAATATATGAAAAAAATAAAAAAATAATAAAGCTAAAACAAATTTCCAATACTTCTAGACTCTTCTCAGTTCTCAGTTGCACGGACGCACCTGAGGAGGCACCTCTCGACGCTCTCGTTCTCTTCTTTCGCCATGAGTCTCTCGCCAATGTTGCTTTATCGGCCATGCGGCCAACCCCACCGGTCGCCGTAGCCCCCCGCGCCTCAGCCCCACCCGTCGTCACAGCCGCCTCCGATGTGGCACCCCTGAACGGCCCCCAATCCGTTAGGGTCACCACAGTTCACTTACCTTTCTCTTGACCTGAGGGTCTTATTAGTTTGATACCATTAAAAACTTGACAAGTCCATGAATCTTGGGGGCTTATATTTCTTACATTGGTCCCTGCGCAGAAATATAGCGGAAGCACATCCATTAACTTCCCTTCCTGTAATTAAAATGATGCACACCTACTAAACATTTTTATAAGTTAAAGCCGAACACTTTTATTTACATAACAGGATGGACATTACAGGTCGGCACACCAAAATGCCGTAGTCTTCTATACTCGGCTATACTTCAAAAGTTGACCAACATCTTTTCCAACTTAAAGTCCATCGATAGTGTCGGCGTCCAAAAGTTCCTTCATTTGTTGTCCTCCTCTTCACGGTCATATCCAACCACTCGGTCCATTTGCTGGTGGCTGTTGATGCGGGAGCATCCAACGTAGGTCCATCGACCAACTCAGAACCATCAATGCTTATCCAAGGCAATAAAGAAATTGGGTATTATGTGGTTCGATGGATCATTTTGAATGAATAATGTTAATTACTTATCGATATTTTGTGGTACGTCGATAACTAGCAATGGGAGGCCCTTGAAGAATGCGGAAGGCCAACGGTTCAAGAATGCAAGTTCCCGTACTACCAAATGCATTTCATAAGTTCCCAGGTGTATTTATTGTTACGCAGTTCAAGAGTTGAAGGTTTAAGTTCCTAGGTCATTAAAGTCTGTTTTTAATATTTCCTAATGCTAAAATCCTCCTATAAACAGGGGAAAACTATCCAATGTATGGACATACGAATTTTATGAATGAAATGGTGAGCTTTCCTCTGCTTGAGTAAACTCCTTCAGAGAGTGGATAACTCCTTTTGGTTTCTTTATCCTTGGAGCATAGATCACTCCTTGGTG
Source organism: Eucalyptus marginata (assembly GCA_014182565.1). Lineage (NCBI taxonomy): Eukaryota > Viridiplantae > Streptophyta > Magnoliopsida > Myrtales > Myrtaceae > Eucalyptus > Eucalyptus marginata. Next base: position 32,323,386 of record CM024592.1, on the reverse strand, counting down.
GTGAGCCAAGAAGCCCTTTATCCTTGGCTGGTGGAATCTTTAGGCCTTGGTGGTGAGCTTCTCCTATCCCGAAGTCCTTTATCCTTGGCTGGTGGAAGCTTTAGGCCTTGGTGGTGAACTTGTAGATCTCGATCCTCATCCTCGGTTGGTGGCGTGGCCTTTATACCTTGGAAGGCGATCGTTCTATCTTTGCTGATTCCTTTTTGTTTCTTTACCGTATACACTACTCCATACACTTAACCACAAAATTCCCCTCTAAAAAAATTATGTTCTAGAATCACTCACCCCATCACGCATCAGCCGTGGCAGCAGAGGTATCTTGTCTAGTTTGAAATGTTAGTCCCCAAAAGGGGTGAATACTACCACCCAGCAGTTGAAGATCTTCTAACCTATACTATGCAAGCCATCACAATCCAAGTTCATGCAAGATAGATAAAACGAGTAGTCAAAAGAATGAGTGTGCATCAAATCAATAAAACTTTTCAAAGCAATGTCAATGCAATTTCAAACCAGAATGTATCATTTCAATCACACAAGTCCCGATGATAGGGCCAAACTGTTATGACATGTCCCACAATTTAGTCCTATAACCAGACCACACGCACATTTAGTAGAGCCATCAGTTTTGATATTCAAAAGAGTTTCATCCCCCAGAGGACCAACGTTTGCGTCTTTCTGGGATTTCGCACCTAACCTGGCATCGCGAAAGCCTCTGGCATTACGCCACTAGGCCACCGGGCATCCAGAGTGTGTTACGTCACACCTCCGGGCATCTCGCATCCCACCTGGCATCACGAGGAATCTTCGGGGCTCGCCATGAAAATGGTTACCCCTACCCAACGGAATTACGTACCGACATACCACCGGGCATCCCCCGGAATTACGTACCGATATACCACCGGGCATCCCGACACTCTTGGGGAAAAACCTCTGGGGCGCTGCGGACCCTAGGCATCCAAAGGGCATCGACTCATTCGAACCTTTGGGCATCCCGACTCCCGGGGCATCGTTGACCCGAGGGTCCAACGGCAACATAAACATCTTAATTTATCAATACCAAAACACTTTTGATGCAACAACAGCAGGCTTTGAAATGATATGCCATTTCTATGTCAAAGAAATCCATTCACAAAATTCCCGTAACATGATGTCAGTTCATAAATCCATTTCCACGTTTCACCTTCAAAGCATTTCAAGCATCCACGTGAAAATCTCGGATTGTACTTGAACCTCACGGCCAAATCCCAAATGAATTATCAAACACAAATAAATTGAATTCAGCACATTGGTAATTCAAAGCGACACTCCCGACTTCAAGATTTTCAAAGGCTCATTTGTGCAAAGTTTTGAAATTTCGAAGGCACCAAAAATATTTTCTCTTGTTTTGAAAAATTGATGCATGGTACCTCAGTATATAGAAATTTCAGCAAGGTCGGGAGGTTTTTCAAATCATTTTTATGGCTAATTTTTGTTCAAAAGACGATAACTAATTTCAAAAACTCTTATGGTGAAGCGAAATATCAACCCGATCTCTAATGGTTTTAAAACAATTGATACAGAATTTCAAATATGAAAGCACCGTACATTTTCTTAAAACAGTTGAGGCCGGTGCCGTGGTAAGACAAATTTCAAATACGGATCAGGAAGCTTTTTCTTTTTCAACTCAAATCCATGGTCGAATTCTTCAAGATCTCATAATCGCCAAATCTGTTTTGGCTGAAATTTAAAGAAATCAAACACATGCATGAGAAATCAAACACATTTTTCAACTTCAAAACAATCTCGCCTTCTCAATAAGCCATAAATCGAGCACATGCATGAGAAATCCGAACACTTACATTAATCGCTGAACCCAAAAACAGCCTTGGTTCCTCAATAAACCACTCTACAACATGAAAATCCAACAATTCAACCTATCAATGCACTTTCTAGGACAGCAATCGCACTACACAACATAGATCAGTAGACTTCAACTTGCCTTAGGTCCTACGGTGTTTACGGCAAGCAAAACAGATTAAATATCCAAACGAACTTCAAAAATTGTGAAATTCGAATATGTTATCGACAAGACATAAAGGCAGAACCACAATTTCACCTACCTATTCTTGTTCGTTTTCTCTAAATTTTTGATATGTTATACCTCAAGATGTCCTTTACAACTTTTCTTCTGGAATCGAAGTGAGATTTCAACAAAAAGGTTGCCTTACAGTCCACGAATTCATCAAGAGTCAATACCAAAAATCCCAGATGTAGTCTTTCCAAAGAACAACGATTTTACCTACCTATTCTTGTTCGTTTTCTCTAAATTTTTTATATGTTATTCTCCAAGAAGTCCTTTACTGTGGCATCCTAAAACTCCATGGCAATCTCTAGATGCCCCACAACCTATGGGAGGACGATGGACGCATCAATGACCTATGTTGTGGTCTTTAGATCAGAGAAGTGTAATAGATTACTGGCCAAGCACCTAATGGGTGAATATTTTTTTGGAAACATGTTCCATGCCCATGTGAGATCAAGATTTATTTTATGAGGGAATTATGTTTTGGCCATGAATTTTATAAGTTGGACTTTATTAATCTATGTTACAAAGTATTATAGCCATTTAAATTTGCAATTTAGTACTTTGATTAAATAGGGATTAAGCTGTTTTTTTTAAAAGGTCAATTTTGGGTTATTTCAGCTTGGGTCTTAGGTTAGTCAAAAAAAAAAAAAAAAAAAAAAAAGCTTGGGTCTTAGGCCGAAGAGTGTTGGGCCAAAGATGGGCCAAAATGGCCGGCCCATAGAGCCCATGAAGGGCCGTCGATCGCACGAAGAAGGGGGGGGGGGGGAGACCGGTTTGCATTCCTCCCCCATTTGTCCCTTGAAGTTAGCCATGTGTCAAGCCATGCAAAACTAATGATGGCTAATGATGGAGGGAAGGAAAATTAGGGGGAAAAGTGACCAGATGGAGCTAAAGGAATTGAGAGAGAGAGAGAGAAGTGTGTTGCACGGTAGAGAGAAGGAGAGAAAGAGAGGAAGAGAGAAAGGAAGAAAGGAAGAAGGAATGAGAAGGGCCGTTCACCGCCGTCCGTCGCCGCTGTGTCTCGCCGTTGTGCTCGGTTTGGAGGCAAGTGGGATCCCTTAATCTACTTTTGCATGCTGTGCTTAGTGTGTGTGATTGATTGGTGATGATTTTCGGAGGTATCGGATGTGAAAAATTGAAGTTATAAGAGTGGTGCTCTAGTCTAGTGTGCTGTTCTTGAGAAAAACAGCTTGACCTAGGATGTTCTAGTCACTTGCATGTGATGTTCTAGTTGAAATTTGGCCACGACCTCTCAATGAAAGTTGTAAAGGACTTCTTGGAGTATAACATACTCAAATTTAGGACAAAAAAAAAAAAAAAAAAACATGTATAAGTAGGTGAAACCGTTGTTCTTTGTAGGTGAAACTTCAACATGCAATGCTTTTCGGATGATCAACAGCTCGCCATCATTGGCTTTCTCCACAACTTCTTCCTCCCGATCAGATTCAGAAATATTTTGGTCTTGATTGCCCTCAGCCTCTTGAAGCGATGAATTGATCTCCTCAATTTCTTGAAGAGTCATAACTCTCCGATTTGGACAATTTGCTTGTAAACGCCCAAAACCATGGCACTTAAAGCATTTCCTTGCATCGCCTTCAAACTTCTTTTGGACTTCTTTGGAAGGCTCTGCAATTTTCCCTTGCTTTTGTCTTTTGTCGATGTACTCTCGCCTTTGCTTGACGAAGCACCCTCAAAATAGGATGTCGCCTTTGTTGAGGTTTTGAAGGAAAACCTCTTGCTCTTCAATTGTTTTTCAACTTTTATGGCTACCTTGCATACGTCTTCAAAGGACCAATAAGGTTGAAGTTCAACCATATCAGCAATTTCTCGATTCATGCCGCCAAGGAAACGAGCAATAGTTTGCTCGGGAACTTTTGGAATTTCACTCGTCATATTGAGTTGTTCAAACTCACGAATGTATTCTTCAACACTCATCCCTTGTTGTCTTAGGGAATTCAATTTGAGGAATAGATCTTGCTTATAGTTGTCGGGCAAGAACCACTTCTTCATCAACTTCTTGAGTTTTTCCCAAGACTTGATTCGGCCTTTTCCTTCCCTTGCTCGTTGATGCTTTAGATTCTCCCACCATAGAGAAGCATATTTTGTCAGCTTTAGGATAGCAACCTTACATTTCTTCTCATCCGAGTAGGACTTGAAGTCAAAAATTTGTTCGATTGTGTATAGCCAATCCACAAAGTCGTCGGGATTAAGATTTCCGTCAAACTCAGGGACGTCCACTTTAATGTCTCTTTCATCCTCCTTATGCCTCCCTCTTCGTCTTCGTCTTCGAATTTGAAATTCAGAATCACTTCAGTGCAGAATCGTTTGGTTGTCTCCAGTGGACTCGGAATCGCCATCAGAATTTTGATGAGATTCAGAATCTTCACATCGTTGCCGTTCATTGGGACGCCTTCCTAGCTGTCCTTCTCTCGCCGAATTCTCGACAAGATTGAGGACTCGCACCATTTGTTGCTGAAGATTTTGGATTGCGCGATCTCGCCTTTCATTGTGCGCTTGCTCCAATTTCAAGCCTCTTGGAACTTGATCATCCATAAGGAATTTGTAATAGAAGAAACAAAAGAATCACTCAAATGAGTTGAACCTTGAGCTCTGATACCAATCGTTGATGCGTGATGTGGTGAGTGATTCTGGAACGGACTTTTTTTAGAGGGGAATTTTGTGGTTAAGTGTATGGAGTAGTGTATACGGTAAAGAAACAAAAAGGAATCAACAAAGATAGAACGATTGCCTTCCAAGGTATAAAGGCCACGCCACCAACCAAGGATGAGGATCGAGATCTACGAAGTTGAAATCCTACGGATGGACAGAATGATTTTTCTAGAAACGTCATGCATAGCCAACAAATTCCTCCCCATTGCTTCGAAATCTCCTCACTTCCACCACATTCAACGTTCACAAATCAAGATGCACACATCTCTACTTGCCTCAAACTTAAGCACAAACAGCGACAAAGATGGCGGGCAAAGCGGCGAACGAATGGTGGACGGTCCTCCTCCTTCCTCTTCGCACACACGGCCACTCCTTTCTCTCTTCCTTTGTTCCCTTCCTTTGCTTTCTCTCTTTCTCTCTCCTCTCTCTCTCTCTCTCAGACAGCACTCTCCCTTTCATTCCTTTTTCTCGCCAAAACCGCCCCCTATTTCCCCTAATTTGATTGCATGCATCCGCCCAAAGGAGCCAACAGGGGCAGCCATACTTGGCTCAACCTCCTTGCCACTTGGCAACTCACATGCCAGCCATACTTGGCTCAACCTCCTTCATGGGCTGGTCGAATAGGGGGGCTGCGTAGGCAAGTTGGACGGTCTTCAGGCCTTAAAATCAGCCCACCCTCTCCTATTCCTATTCCATTTAATCCTCATTTAAATAAACACCTAATTTCAACTTATAAGTTCACAAAACTCTGTAATTTAAATCAATAATATTCCACTTATAAAGTGCACCACCAAGAATAAAATTTCTATATCAATTGCACCTTAATAAAATCCTTGGGTCACTTGTAGACACATCTCCATCCAAACAATTGTTTGTTACAATGCTCGGTCCTAAATTAATTGAAATTCATTGATTAAATGGCTAATATAAAAATCAAAGGGCACTTCCATTACCTAAACACGGTTCATGGTACTCCAGAGGTTGTCATGAGATTTTAGGATGCCACAAACTTTAGATAAGATAATTGGCTAAACGGCAATTGGATCGTCATGATGCGGCGAAGGTATGACAATGATGGGTATGCCTCAAAAGTATCACGAAACGTGACGTCTCGGTCTGGTGATGGTAATAATGAAACGGCGGCCGTACGTGTTGCCATCCACGAAATCCGAGGACAACTTGTCGATGTGTCACGGATCGTTACTTAAGCGAGGTTTGGCGAAATGTGGATATCACAGGTAAACGGTTTTCTGTTTAGATTACTTCCTTTCCTTCACATATTGTTCTAATACTTTTGAATTGCAATACACTATCGTGTCAATCCGATGAATTCTCCGAATATTCTAATAATATCATAGTATCCCTCCTCAAACTCAAGGTTATTCTAAGGAAATGAACCAGAGTAAAACTAAGCAAGATAGAAGCCTTTGTAAGTGATGTGGGAGCATCCAATGTTCTGGCATCCGAGAAATTCGGCGAGCCTCAAATATGCAAGTATCGTTGGACTGTGTTACTTGCACCAGCTACGGACATCGTTTTGTTATCATCATCGGACCGATATGCCTCGTTTAGTAATGGTCCGATCGTCGAACAAACTATAATCTTGTTGAAATTCCTTTACTTAAGGTTATTGGTGAGACCAACTCAACCTCATTTTTTTGCCAACCTCAGAAAAATGACGATACGTCGTGGATTGACAATATTGTTATCGGACTTCGTGGTCGGCAACGATGTTGAACCCCGTCGTATCATCGTCATCATCGGCACCAGATTCGGCCCCGCTGACTCGTGCACACTTGTTCCGATGACACTACACGACTATACCACCCTAGTGTATATAAAATAAAAGGGGAATTTGGACTTTGATCAAATGATTTCTTAGTGAGCCGAAGGAAGAGATTTCGGCCATGCATGGAGAGGAAAGACCATGCATGTCCAATGCCGCCCCAATCTCTCTCCTTTAGTCTACCTTGAGTCAACTATGACGGAGGATTATTGACCTTATGAGGGCCAGCAACGGACACGTTACGACACGTTTTCCCCAGTTGAGAGGAGCAGAGAGAAGGAGCCGTACGAAGCTAGCGTGTGACAGAACGTGAGCAGCGAGCGAGAGAGTGATCGGCGTGAGAGGAAAGGAAGGAGGTCGCCCCTCCGCCCGTGCATGCGTGCTGCCGACGCCGACTCCGCTCACAATTCCAATTGCCGAGCCATGTTCTTGTCCGCGAGTTTCCCAAGTTCTTGCCGTTGACACTGTCGGATTTAAGGCAAGTAAAAGTCTACTAGCTTATGTAATGCAAGACTGTTATTGTCTGCAGTACTGCAATTAGACTTGAGAAACGTCTAAATGGATGCTGAATCCTGAATTATTAGGTGATTGATGTAGATTGGAATTAAAAAGTTGAGGAAATGCTTTGGTTATCTCTTCGCATTTCGATTTTGTTCAACTATGACCGAAAGACCAATTTGTGGTGAACTTTGGGAAGTGAGATAGTAGTGGTATAAACGTGGGATCCTACTGAATCCGCACTGTCCAAATTTCTTCATCAAAGACATATGTTTTTGGTCAGATTTTTTGAAATCAATACAGAGGCACAAATTTCTTTTAATGTTTGGTGCTTTTCTACCGATGTGTAAATTCTGGCAAAGGAAGAAATTTTGGGCTGAGTTGTGCGAATTAATTCTATTTATACATGATTAATTTGGCTTAGTGTTCCGCATGAAATTCTTTCCTTTAGAACTTGTTTATAACATACTAAAACTTTAGCATTTTTTGAGTTCGTTCATCGGTTATTCCAAAATTATTACTAATTTTGGGTTGTTTTTACTCCAAGTTTGCTCAATTTATCTCAAAGGTGGATGCATCTTGGTTTATTATTTGATATAATGGTTTTGGCATTCATCATAATATTCAACACTGAGATTTCGATGAAAACTCATGGGAGTTCCGATGTCATTGCATTGAAAGTGTTTTTGATATTGAAATAATGTGAGATGATACTGCTGCCGTTGGACCCTCGAGTCAGCAATGCCCAGCGGAGTCGGGATGCCTACAAGGATCCTAGGGGTCGATGCCTTTGGATGCTTGGGGTCCACATGGCTTAGTGTTCCGCATGAAATTCTTTCCTTTAGAGGTACCCCGGGAGTGTCGGGATGCTCGGTTGTATCTCGGTATGTAATTCCGGGGGGTAGGCGTAACCATTTACATGGCGCGCCCTAGAGATTCCACGTGATGCCAGGTGGGGTGTGAGATGCCTAAGAGGTGTGACGTAACACGCTTTGGATACCCGGTGATTGAAAACCGGAGGCTTTCGCGACGCTAGGTTGGATGCGAATGCCCCGAGGGACGCAAGCACTGGTCCTCCTGGAAAAAAATATTTTTGAATGTTAAAACTAATAGTTCTACGAAGTGATGCTTGTTTATAGGAGAAAATTGTGTGGTACGGTGTGGGACGTGTCATAACAGTTTAGTCTTATAATCAGGGGGCATGTGTTTAAAACGATGTGCTTTGGTTTTTAAACTGTGTTCACTATTACTTTGAAAAGTTCTACTGGTTTGATACTCATTCCTTTCATTATAAGCTTTGTCTATCTTGCTTGATGTTGGATAGTGATTGTTTTCGCGCAATATAGTTTAGTAGATCTTTTGTTGCTAGGTGGTTATACTCAGCCCCTTGTGGGGACCAACAGTTCAGCACGATGCCTCTACTGCTCGCACCTCGCAGTGCATTCTATGCATTCCCGATTGACCTGCAGTGGGAGCGGTCAGAATATCAGGGCCCTGAGGTGCGAGGACGGATGTTTGTACGGGTGAGAGTGATTATGATGGTCGATACTTGTCCTCCCACCGACCCTATACTCCAGGAGTATGTCACTGTATTTGTCTGTTGGGATGGACGAACGCTGGGGCCACTGCTACCGCCACCAGCAAACGGATCGAGTGGTTGGGTGTGACCGTGAGATGGGGTCAGCAAAGGAAGAAATTTTTGGACATCGACATTGATCGTTGGACTTTATATATTTAGATGTGGGAAATGTCGGGTACTTTTAAAGTATAGCTGAGTATAGAAAAGTACGGCATTTTGGTGTACCAACAAAACAATGTCCATCTAGTTATGTAAATGAAAGTGTCCAACTTTTATCTATAAAAGTGTTTAGTTGGTGATGTTGATAAAGGTAGTGATGTGTGGCGACACTAACGGATCGGGGACGTCGGGGGTGGGGGGGGTGCACATACGTAGCTCCATCGACCAACTCAGAACCATCGATGCTTATCCAAGCCAAGAAAGAAATTGGGCATCATGTGCTTCGATGGATCATTTTGGATGAATCGTGTCAATTACTTATCAATACTTTGTGGTATGTTGATAACTATCGATCGGAGGCCATTTTAGATGTTTTGCATGACCAATTGATTAAGTTTCAGGAGGGTTATCTTCTGGTGAAGGGAGGAGCATGATTTTTGGAAGGCTGAAGGTTCAAGAATGCAAGTTCGCATGCTAATTAATCTATTTCCTATGTAGTTTTCAAGAGTCAAAGACCTAAGTTCCTAGGTCATTAAAGTCTGCCTTTTTATATTTCCTAATTGTAAAATCCTCGTATAAATAGGGGAAAAACTATCGAATGTAAGCATATACGAATTTGATGAATGAAGATTGTGAGATTTCCTCTGCTTGAGTGAACTTCTTCGGAGAGTGGATAACTCCTTTCGATCTCTTTATCCTTGGAGCATAGATCACTCCTTGGTGGTGAGCCAAGATGCCCTTTATCCATGGTTGGTGGAATCTTTAGGCCTTGGTGGTGAGCTTCTGCGATCACGAAGTCCTTTATACCTTGGCCGTCAAAAGTTGTGGAGAAAGCCCATAATGGCGAGATGTTGATCACAAAAAGAGCATTGCATGTTGAGCATTGCACTACGAACGGAAAGGTATGTTCGGTGATCATCGATGATGGGAGTTGCACCAATGTTGCTTCGACAACTCTTGTCGACTAGCTGAAGCTTCCAACAACGAAACATCCTCAACCATACAAGCTCCAATGGCTCAATCAAGGGAATGATCTCAAGGTAACCAAACGAGATAAGGTTGAATGTGATGTGAGTTCTATAGATGCATGCCAATTGTTAGTGGGTAGGCCGTGGCAATTTGATATAAATGCTATGCATGATGGTACGAACAAAAATGCAGTACTCTTTTACCATTGAATCCTTCTTTGATACATATTAAGCAACTTGGGGAGGGAAACACTTGAATCTGTGCTTGAGTGAGACACGGGTTGAGAGAGCGATTAGCAAACAAAAGAATGTATTTTTATTTGCTTGTGGTCCAGAAAAAAAGTGAGATAGAGTGACCTATACATCAAAAAATGCATTGCTTGTTGAAAGAATTTGCAAATTTTTTCCCGGAGGATTTGGCACATGGATTACCTCCCATAAGAGGTATTAAGCATCAAATTGATTGATCCCAAGTACTCCACTACCAAAGAAGCCAGTTTATCGATGCAATCTAGAGGAAACAAAGGAGTTGCAAAAGACACACCGAGTGTAGGTACCCTACTTGTACCTTAGAAGGATGGTACACGCCGAGTGTGTATTGATAGCCGGGCCATCAACAACATCCCCATTAAGTATAGGTACGCTATACTTAGACTTGATGATATGCTTGATGAATTATACGATTCTTTTGTGTTGTGATGAATGGAAGACGGCTTTTAAGACCAAGGGAGGCCTTTATTGGTGGTTGGTTATGCCATTCAGATTATCTAATGCTCCGACTACCTTCATGAGATTTATGAACGAGGTTCTTCGTTCCTTTATTGGTCGATTAACCGTTGTTTATTTCGACGATATTCTTGTCTATAGTAGGAATGAGGTGGAGCATATGTCTCATTTAAAACAAGTCATTAATGTCCTGAGAGAACAAAAACTATATGCTAAAATGGAAATATGTGTTTCTTGGTTCTGTGGTTTCCAAAGATAGAATCTCTGTTGATCAAGCCAAGGTGGATGCCATGAAGACTTGCCAGTTCGGAAGTGCATTTATGATGTAAAAAGTTTTCTTGGACTTGTTTATCAATGAAGCTAACGAAGCAATGCCCAATAGTTAATCCTTTAAAGTCCAATAGCCTTAACTTGATTAGAATCTGTGCTCGAAATTGATCAATTGCGGCTTTAGTATAATTAAAACCAACGAGCGGCCTTTAGGGGTTTTGTGAGTTTGACTCATGATTGGCTCAATATCAATCCACGTTTAAGCCATTTTCAATTTGTGCTGATCCTCATTTGTGACATCCCTGCCTTACCCTTGGCATGATAGTGTGAGTCGAGGGATTAGTATCAACATCTCAGGCACGTCGAATCTCCCAAAAGTCTTTTCTCTTTGATTGGGCACATGCAAAAGCGAATCATAAAAATCCCCATACCATGAAGCGAGGAAGTTGGGTACAAAAAGTGCAAGCCAAACAAATAAAAAAGAGCTGGGGTAGCATAGCTACTCTACTGAGCTTCTTCCAAAAACTTCCAATGACGTAGGGAGCAAAGGTGTCTAACCTTTCTTGAACCTATATGTTTGTAGCAAGCTTCCAGTAAGTGACATGCCCTACCAAGTATGCTACATCCATAACGATAGTAAGTGGGAATCCCTAATTCTCCTATACGAGGATGTTTCACTGTCGTTTTTTATATACAAGATCACTACCCACTTGTTCATGGTAAATCAATAAAATGGTGTGACGACCCTTCACCCGTTGGGGTCGCCGCGGCGTTTCGTTGTCCATATTATGGGATGACCCTTCACGCGGACGCGTATATCGAATGTCCCGTCAGAATGTAAAACGATGCACACGAAATATAAAAGCAAACACTTTTATTTCCTTATATTTTCAGAGGACTCCAATCGGTATCTAAAGGACTAAATATCGCCTTTTCTAGCCAACCGAAAATTTTGTCCCGACCACCCTGTAGTCTATTCAGACGGTTCTCTTCATATCATGTCTTGGTTGTACAAAAATGCTATGATCCACCCCCGGGTCCTCCACCGACTCGACCCCACTTGAACCTTCGTCATGGTCATTCGAAAGTGGAAGCGGCCCCACTGTATGCCCATGAACGCATCATTACGAGGCCCGTAGTGAGACCGGCATCTATCCTAAGGATCACCGTGATCAGGATGAACGTGATGTGCGAGAAGTTGGCCGCCGACTGCTCCACTTGATCCCACCTGAAGTCCGTAGGGATGTCGTAGAGCATGGTGGAAGACGCGGGCTGAGTACAACCACTTAGCAAATGAAAACCTGTTAGACCACTACTCGTCCAGCGAAGCCCTAAACATGCAATGTGAGAAGTCAAAAGAAACTTGAATTACAACGACTCTAAAGGAATTTCACAAAATAACACACCAGGACAATTCAATAATTGATTCGACTTTGCTTCTAACTGCTGCCATTTTCCAGAAGGATTCGTGTTGCACCCCTCCCAGCATCTCACATCCCACCTTGCATCACGACGACCTTCGGTTTCTTATTTCTGTCCCTAGGCATTCGAAGCGTGCCACCTTGCACCTCCAGGCAACTCACACCGCACGTAGTCTCGTGAGGACCTCCGAGGCTCAATCACATTCCCTAGGCATCCTGAGGGCACCATTCTCACGCCCCTTCAGGCATCTTGACACCCAACCATCATCATCACGATGGACCGACGGCAACAATATAAATTCGCCATACCTCGACTATGTAACGGTCCCAAACGTGTCAACAAGTTTGTAGTCGGACTACATCGTTGGCAATCCTTACGGCCACCGATTCGTCATCTCCCTCACCGTACCGAAACGTCATGTTTCGTCACGTTCTTAAGATTGAAATTCATCCAACATTCCCTCACGCAACACCACTCACGAGTCCAACATCTCCCGCATTTGTACCAACATGTCCAGTCACGTTATGCGGCATACCCCTCATCGTCACATGTTCGCCGCATCAGGACGGTCTGACCACCGCTAGCTTATCGTGTCGTCAAAAATTTCCTTACACAACACCACAAATGAGACCAACCTTTACCCGCCGGTGTCCTTTAATAAGCAAACCTTTCATGCTAGTCATTTTCAACCCCATGCGTACGTAAACGTTGCTGAAGAAAACTGTCGAAGACTCCTCCATCTCTTTCCCGTTGACTCTCACCCGTCCCCAGCACAGGACCGCTAATCACCACGGCTTTATGTAAACCTTCTTCTCCTGGAATGGCCATGCAGCCCCCTCCACCACCATTCCACGGGAAGACACGAAGACCATTGATTAATACAGCCCATGCTCACGTCCATTGGTGGTCAACAGCAGCAGCCACGTTTTCCTTTTCCCTTCAGCCAGCAAGACAAGACTTTGACTCTCCAAGGGACCCGTTCCTTGCATGAAGGCTTGAAGTGGCAGCCAAGGAGTTCAGCAAGTAGCCACGCCTCTTCCAGCTGCCTCTGATTGAGCGACCACAAGGGAAATCTCTCGAAATGTTGACTCATATTGTCAACAGGTGGAGTCGACAAGGCTGAAGGAAAATCTCTTATTTTCTTATCTCCCTCTCTCGGTGTCTACATTTCACCTCTTTCCAGCGACATTTGCGGCATAATACCCCAGAGAATCCTCACCATTCCGCTCGCATCTTGCTGCCAACCGCCGACCACGGCACGCCACCTGCCCCGGCGCCATCTCGCCTTACTTGTTGCCGAGCTAGAAGCCGCAGCTCGTAGTCCCACAGTTGCATTGCTCGCTGCCAGGAACTCCAACGTGCATTGCCGTCGCCTCACCTTGCCACAGCTGCATCCGCCGCTCATATTCCAAGAACTCGAGGCAAGTGGCAGTCATGTTATCCTATATTTGCGAGAATATCTTGCTCAAATGTTCGAGTTAGCATTCATTAGAGTCGAGTTCCAAATATGGTAGCAGAGTCGGAATTTAGTGCACGGATCAGTCCGCGGCGAGATGAGCCGAATTTAGTGTCAAGTTACCTTGTCATGCGTGTGATGACCATCGGCAAGGTCCGCACGGGTTTGGGTGTGAAGCCATGGGTTCTAATAGTCGTAGGATGACTCCACCGGTTATTGGAATGATTCATGTTCTCTGGTTACTCCCGTTTTGTGGTGGTTATATTCGGATTTGAAGGCTAATTCGACATGTATCACTTAGTGTGAAAAGCTCGGAATCAAGTCGAACATAAAATGGTGCGAACCTGGGTTAGATGGTCGGTTTCGATGAATCGCCTATAGTAGTTCGGGATCGACTTGCAATATAACTTTAATAAAAACCTATTAGGTGTGGCGTCTTGGTTAAACTGATATTGAAGTCGTCGGTCCACGTTGATGACGATGCCCTAGGTGTCGGGTTGTGATGCGGGAGCATCCAACGTAGGTCCATCGACCAACTCAGAACCATCAATGCATATCCAAGGCAATAAAGAAATTGGGTAGGTTGATAACTAGCAATGGGAGGTCATTTTAGATGTCTTGCATGACCAATTGATGCAGTTTCAGGACAATTAGATTTTGGTCAAGGCATGAGCTCGAATTTTGGGAAGGCTACAGGTTTACGAATGTGGTTGAAGAATGCGGAAGGTCAACGGTTCAAGAATACGGAAAGCTAAAAGTTCAAGAATGCAAGTTCCCGTACTACTAATTGCATTTCATAAGTTCCTAGGTGTATTTATTGTTATGCAGTTCAAGAGTCGAGGGTTTAAGTTCCTAGGTCATTAAAGTCTGTTTTTAATATTTCCTAATGCTAAAATCCTCCTATAAATAGGGGAAAACTATCCAATGTAAGGGATATACGAATTTGATCAATGAAAATGGTCAGATTTCCTCTGCTTGAGTTAACTCCTTCGGAGAGTGGATAACTCCTTTTGGTTTCTTTATCCTTGGAGCATAGATCACTCCTTGGTGGTGAACCAAGAAGCCCTTTATCCTTGGCTGGTGGAATCTTTAGGCCTTGGTGGTGAGCTTCTCCTATCCCGAAGTCCTTTATCCTTGGCTGGTGGAAGCTTTAGGCCTTGGTGGTGAACTTCGTAGATGTCGATCCTCATCCTCGGTTGGTGGCGTGGCCTTTATACCTTGGAAGGCGATCGTTCTATCTTTGCTGATTCCTTTTTGTTTCTTTACCGTATACACTACTCCAAACACTTAACCACAAAATTCCCCTCTAAAATAATTCCATTCTAGAATCACTCACCCCATCACGCATCAGGTTGCCTGGAGGGTTGTGACAACGATGCCTCTTGATGCCAAGCAACAGCGATGAGCCCCGTGGGTGCCCTGGGTGTTGGCATGCCTGGGAGTCTGACATCACACGTGCTAGGTGCCTAGGGACAGTGACGACCCCCAAGGTCCTTGTGATGTTAGGTAGGATGGGAGATGCCTAGAGGTGTGATGTAACATACTCCGAATGCCCAAGGGACTGAAATATGAAAGCGGATGTCCTGGTGATGCCAGGTAGGTTACGGGATGCCTGGTGAGATGCAAACATGGGACCCTTTGGAAGATTCTGGCTGTTAGCTTATTTTCTCCGACACAGTGGAGATGTCAAAATTTTTCTTTTATCAAAATCATCTTTATTGCAACGGAGAGGCATCCTCCACTTATAGGGGGAATTCAATTTAGGAAACATAAAAGTACTAGCTAAGAATTCGGAACTTGATTTCTTGTGACTTCAACCGTGCAAAAATTCACGCTCCCACGTTGACCAAAAGATAACTGGCCCTTCGCCAAGTGAAGGGATATGTGATTCAAGTATGATATGGTTGTACGGAGCCACATTATTGCATATTGTATGAGCAATACATACTCCCGCATTAATTCATAAGAAGGATAACAAATTAGCATGGGTGATAGTATGCATGCGGGATTTCTTAAATGCCCTCTTGCATTTGATTATGCGAGGTATCGGAACTATCCCGGTGCATATGATTATGAGAGACGATGTCCGAGTAGGTTCAGATGCCCCTACATGAACAGCATGCAGTTCGACGAAGGATTTGGAAACGAAGCTTGTCAACTAGGATGCCATTCTAAGGCGTATACATACACAGGATGATGCCGTATCTAATGGCATGGGACAAGCCATAGTAATGGCGAAAGACCGCTGTCCTTCGCGTTGATCGTGGCCCTAAGTAGTCATAATAATCTGCACACACATGAGTGAAACATGAATGAGAATGATATTAGTTTTATGTGTAGATTATTAATTGACATTTAAGTATAATTACAGGGTATTGCACATTTGTGTTTTCGCCACATAAAGATGTGATTTGTCATGAGAATTACTCGCTTGCCAATATTATGACAGCCATGGGGAAGTCAGATATCCATTTGAGTTAATAGTTAAGGCAAAGAAACTATTTGCCATTGATAGATAACTTGCACATTTAAGTCGGTTCAAAGGTGAAGAAATGGCATTGCCCATATTCACTAAGTTTTATCTCATTGTTTGTTGTATGTTTGTTTTCAAGCCCTAAGAATGTCTGAGCCCAACCACCACATTAGCCTTCAGTTCCCGATTAAGCAAAGCAAAGTGGTTGAATATCTGATTGAGAGGACCACTGGATGTTGTATGTGACCATGATTTGGGTCAACGAGAGGCTCCAAAATTTGGTGCCCTAAAGCTTTTGAGCTACTTGATGTTGAGGACCCCCCATACGGCCTCATCCGCGATTTTGCCGTACCCTTGGGTGCAAGGCCATTGGTTGGAGCCAACCCTGATTGTCGAGACGGAGCCTTGGTACATGTAACACATAGGGAGTTAGAGAGTATTGAGAGTGCATCACTTTTTCGAAGCTACCCTCATAGTACTAGGTTTACCTCGGGTGCATACTTGCATTTATTCGATTCTCATGACCTACCCATTGATCTGCCATCAGCAATTGTATGAGATAAGTTATACACACTCAAGTTAGGTTTGGGATTCCTATAGATATGGTTATTATACAATCATGCATTCCTGTTACGGAGCTTTGCTTTGAAATCCATTTGTGAACGTGTTGTCATTCATGCGGGGGCATTTGAAATTGATAGGGCATCGTCCCGTATGATCATACGCATCATGTTTGTTACATGATCGCAAGAGCATATCACAACTCCAGACCATTTCCTATCTTCTTTAATAGCCAATGCATGGTTGTGTAACATTAGACCATATGGAAAAAGCATTAAGTCCATACAATGATGTCATGGTATCTTGTTACGTGATCACATCCCTACTACTCATTCATTAAAGCAATCATCCATCTATCTCACAATGTATCACATAACTAGTACATTTAAATACTTCAACAATTTAACCTTCAAAGTAACCTTCTAGAAGTATTCATTACTTATAGTCATTGAATGCCACGAATACTTACCATTTTCCAAATTAGGGATTACGGAAGACTATGCCATCTTTAAAATTAGCATTAAAATAAAGACTAATCACTTTAGAATTCACAACATAGAGAGCACTTCTCATAATCAAGATAGGTTATCGCATCCAACGATAATTTATAACGACTGTTTAATATATTACATTATAGCTTATTACAATAGCTTATTCCATCCTATAATAGCCAATCATGATAACCTATCACTTTAATCCGTTTATCAGCGTGGCAATGGCACATGGTGGTGGTTGGATTTCACTTCACAGCCCACGGCAAGGGTTGTGGACAGCGGCATGGGAGATCAGTAGGCAGTGCACTGGTGATAGCCAAGGATGGAGGCACAAGGACAGTAAGCTTGAACGGTGGACGGCAAGGTGATATCCAAGAGGGAAATTGGGTGAGAAATCGTTATGGGATATGGGGGAAGATACGGGAAAGGGGGTTCGGCTACATGGGGAGATGGGGAGAGAGAGTGAGGGAAATGAGGGAATGAGAGAAAATCAGAATTAAAAAGAGAGAAGGTGACTAAAAGAGCTGGGGCAAATGTGAGGAAAAAGATAGAATGTAAGAGAGATGCATTAATTAGCTTGTACCCTAATTCTCTAAAATCCTCATGCTCATGTATTTATTGGTCAAGAATGGCGCTTGAAGATTGCCAATCCAAGGTATTTAATGTGTACATTATGCATATGTGAGAATAGGGAGCAAGGTAGGCTAAATGAAGATGTCACTCTCACTCTCCTCTCTAGCTTGGGCGCCCACCTCCTCTTCATGCCCGTCAATTTTGTGTATTTGCCTAAGCCTTCTAGAAGGGGGTAAAATGGCAATTATACTAAGCCACTCATTATTCATGGACATGGGCTCATAATTGTACTGTGATATACAGATTTCGCCGTGTGGCACATGCAAAACGGCCCCCGATTCGTTAGGGTCGCCACAATTCGCTTACCTTTCATTTGACCTAATAATATTTCACTCTGATACCATAGGATTATAATGCGTCCATAGGTCCTAGCGCAGTTCATATAGCGAAACAATATTCCAAAATCTCCCTATCCCATACTCAACAAAAAAATGCAATGCACACCAACTACACATTTTATATATAAGTTAGAGCCAAACACTTTTATTTACATAACTTGATGGACATAATGAGTCGGTACATCAAAAGGCCAAGGCTTTTCTAAGCTCGGCTATAACCAAAAGTACCTAACTCCACAGCAGCCATGTAGTCCGGTCCATCATTCAGTATTGGCTGTCCAAAAAAAAAACTTCATCTTCCATCCACCGCACTCAGTCACACCCAGCCCAGTCTGTTAGTTGCTGGTGCCGGCAGCATCCCCAACATAATCCCACTGCATCGAATATGCACGGACAAAAACTCCTGAATGACAGGGCCGATGGGTGATCCAACGTCGTACAACACCAGAACCCGCACACGAAGAAAAACTAACCCCCGTATCTCGGGGTGATGATGCTAGTATGAAATGTTAGTCCCCACAAGAGGTGAGTACAACCACTCAAAAGTAAAAGATCCATGAAACTACACAATGCAACAAGCAAGACAACCAAGATTCCATGCGAGATGCACACATGATCTATGCAATCATGCATAGATATCCATAAGATCCATTCAATGCCTTACTGACCACATTTTCAATGCCAAATAGCACCAACTCAAATTCATAGACAATTTATATACCCTGCCATATGCACACACATGCGCATGTTTCATTTTTCCCACTTTGATATTGAAAAGGATCTCATTTTCCCCAGGGACCAGTATTAGCATCCCTCCGAGCTCTCGCCCCCAACCTGGCATCACGAGGCCTTCGGCACACACCTCCGGGCATCTCGAAACTCCCGAGGACACCCGACCGTCGACTCAGCCGTCCAACGGTATCATCAAAATCACAATATATACATATATGTCTCACTTTGAAAATAACATTTAATGCAATACGATCATAAGTTTCAATGAGTTTACAAAACCTGATCAATTTCATTTTGGATATCATATGATGTGCTAAATCTCACTGGATTCGTTGTATTATTGATGACCTAAGGCATCACAACTCATAGAGCAATTTAATTATTCTTTAGATAAAACAATTTTCGAACAAAGCAGAATGCACCCCACTAATTGAAATTCTGGAAAAATTAGTAAACGATCTTAATAAATTCTAAAATTTTAACATGTTATAAACAAGGTCTAGGGCAAGGAGTTTTACGAAAAACACCAAGATAAGAAAATTTTTTGTATAAATCGCAATGGTCCGTGCATCACAGCCATAAGACTTCAAACATCCCTATTGCACAGTTTTAATAACAAGTTGTAAAATTTTGATATGTTATAGATAAAATCTAGAGGTAAGAGTTTCGTGAAGAACTCGAAGTCGGATTCATTATAGACTAAGAGCTATAATCACTATAATTCTCCCTAGATGTCATTAGAGAAAAATCGTTTCTTCTCAAATTTTAGTATGTTACTCCTCAAAATGTCATCTACAACTTTGGTCAAGGACAACAGAGTCAAATTTGCATAAAATTCACGGAGTTGCGAAACAGTTTGCTACCCTAAAGAACTACTTCTATCCTTTCGAAATTCCAACTTTCAACATCAAGATTCATGCATTTCCAAGATCTATCTCACTTCACTTGCCTTAAGTCTGACGCAACCACAGCAAGCAGGTGCATGCATGGTGGGGCTGGTCTCCTTCTCCCCTTCACCGATGCACCCTCACAACTCTCTCTCTCTCTCTCGGACTTTCTCTCATCTTTCTCTCGGTCGCTCTCTCCCTAGGTTGGTTCCTCGTTCTTTTCGCCCCTTTCCTTTTCCTTTATCTTCTTAATAAGCTAGTAATCATAAGGTTTTTGCATGGAAAACCTCATGTAGTGCCTCTTCCCACTTGTCGATTTTTTTGCATGGAGGTGGCCTCATCCGGTCGGGCCTTGGTCGACCGAATGGAGAGGAAATGTGGGCTGTCTTGGGTGGTTTGGTCCTTAAGTATCCAGCCCACATCTACCCTAATATTTCACTTTAATTTGCACTTATTCAGTCCATCTCTCGTACCAGTATCTGACTCAAATTTTTGCACGGAGAAGGATCTCGAAGTACTTACATGGTGATAAAAATTTCATTTCCACGCTTGCTGTATTGCGAAATGAAAAAGACGCGCATGGTCCTTATGCTTTGTTCAATTCTCCAAGATTTTATCCTTAACTTTAGCACGTGCATGGGTTGAAGCATTGTTACTCACGCAATTGCATGGAATTGCAACGATGTGCATGGGAGGTCCGGTTGGTCTCACTAGTGATAGTACAAAGGAAAATGCCATAACTCATTCGACAATCGATCCGTTTCTAATTGTGATCCCTTGGTCCAATAGTGGTAATAAAACAATGCCCGTACAAAATACCAATGACATCATCCGACAATACTCCCATCGATCGATCATGGTCATCACATGTCCAAAGGTCGTCGAATTTTTCGAAGTGCCACATGCCAGACCTCGAGTACGTAACGGTCCGACACGTGTCGACAAGTTTGTTGTCGGACTACGTCGTTGGTACCCGCCACCGTTGTCATGTTTCATCACGTTCTCGAGATAGCACTTCACTTAAAATTCCGTCAGGCAACGCCACTCGCGAGACCAACATCTCCCGCATTCGTGTGGCACCCCAAAACCCTTTACGATACTATGCGCCACCGATTAAGAGACGAGTCTCACCAACACTTCATCTCCCTCACCATACAGAAACGTCATGTTTCATCACGTTCTCGAGATAGCACTTCACTCTAAAATGAGTACAACCACTCAGCAGGTAAAGGAATCCAATCACCACCAATGCATTTAAACACGTCATTCATGCAACATGCCACATATCATAGGCCACAATTAACCATCATCATCACATTATGTTACCCATGCATGACCTCATCATACCTTATATACATACCATCATGAGTCATCATGCCATCATGCCATCATGCAATCATATCATCATATTGTTATATCATAGGTGAGTATAATCATACCATGTCATATCATGGCCACCGGGCATCCGGCACCCCCACCGCTCCGGGCATCTCGCACCCCAACTGGCATCACGAGGCATCCCCTCGGGCAAAGACCTCCGAGGCTTCCGGCACCCAACCATTCCGGGCATCCCGATACTCCCTGGGGGCCATCCGGTCACGTATCTCTATACATTCCGGGCATCCGGCACCCCCATCCCGGGCATCCCGATACTCTCGGGGATCATTGTTCATGTTTGCCAATTTAGGTCTTAATTTACCATGCACATGATGTAATGGTGAAACAAGATCACTTTTGTCCTTATACATGCACCATTAAGCATTTACATACATGCCTTAAAATGCAATTACTCATAGAGATTAAATCCTTATGGGATTATATGCCACTAATAACAATGTACTTACCACATGCATTTTGAAATTATCTAAATTCCAATTTATTCTATTTTGAAATTAATTAAATAATCACACAAATCCCAAAATTCATGGAATTAAAGCATATAATAACTTAATACAATAAAATAGTAATTTCTGCAGAAAACACATAGCCAAACAATTTCTACACAATAAACAATATTTCCACAATTTCGGATAAGGGCAGAATGCACAGTTTTCTAAGTAAATCAATTAAAATACCCAGACGACCTCAGAAAATTATGAAATTTTACCAGGTTATAGTTAAGACATTAAACTAGATTTTTCATGAAGGAAGCTAGGCCAACTTAGGGTTGCCCTTACTAGGAGCGAGGTTTTTGATGCGGGAGCATCCAACGTAGGTCCATCGACCAACTCAGAACCATCAATGCTTATCCAAGGCAATAAAGAAATTGGGCATTATGTGCTTCGATGGATCATTTTGAATGAATAATGTTAATTACTTATCGATATTTTGTGGTACGTCGATAACTAGCAATGGGAGGCCATTTTAGACGTCTTGCATGACCAATTGATGCAGTTTCAGGAGAATTAGTTTTTGGTCAAGGGATGAGCTCGAATTTTGGGAAGGCTAAAGGTTTACGAATGGGGTCGAAGAATGCGGAACGCCAACGGTTCAAGAATGCAAGTTCCCGTACTACTAATTGCATTTCAGAAATTCCTAGGTGTATTTATTGTTACGCAGTTCAAGAGTTGAAGGTTTAAGTTCCTAGGTCATTAAAGTCTGTTTTTAATATTTCCTAATGCTAAAATCCTCCTATAAACAGGGGAAAACCATCCCAATGTATGGAGATACGAATTTTATGAATGAAATGGTGAGCTTTCCTCTGCTTGAGTGAACTCCTTCGGAGAGTGGATAACTCCTTTTGGTTTCTTTATCCTTGGAGCATAGATCACTCCTTGGTGGTGAGCCAAGAAGCCCTTTATCCTTGGCTGGTGGAATCTTTAGGCCTTGGTGGTGAGCTTCTCCTATCCCGAAGTCCTTTATCCTTGGCTGGTGGAAGCTTTAGGCCTTGGTGGTGAACTTCGTAGATCTCGATCCTCATCCTCGGTTGGTGGCGTGGCCTTTATACCTTGGAAGGCGATCGTTCTATCTTTGCTGATTCCTTTTTGTTTCTTTACCGTATACACTACTCCATACACTTAACCACAAAATTCCCCTCTAAAAAAATCCCGTTCTAGAATCACTCACCCCATCACGCATCACTTTTCATGCACACGGAGACGTCAACTTCCGAAATTTGCAGTAACGTAAACCATGTATTCCATGCAACAAGAGAAGACTTTGGACCATTAAACCTTCAGTCACCTTCCTTTCTTTCAGCTAGTCAACAAGATGGAGATCTTGATTAGGCATCAAGGACACACACGCATGGAGATGTCTACGCCCATGCTGCCAGCGAGTCTTCACTTAGTTGACTCACCAAGGCCCACGTCCTTGCATGAAGGTGAGAAGGTGGCAGCCGAAAATTCTGCTGATGGCCACGTTCTCACCCAACTGTCTTCGCCCCTTGCAGCCACCAAATGGAGAAGATTGTTGACAAAATTAGTCAACCAGGGGAAGAAACAAGGCAAGCAGAAGACCACGCTGTCTTTCTTCTTCTCTCTTGGCGCCTATCTCTCTCTCCACTTCTAGCGGTGTATGCATACAAAAAAACCCAGAATTCTCTCACCCTGTCACTCCTACTTTGCCACTCCGATCGTGCTTCGCCAACCACCACACCACCGCTAGCCACTAACCCCTCCGGTCAGCCACGCTGCTCGCCTCAGCTACCTGCCAATTAGGAGAGCGTACAAGCGCCTTCCTTCAACCGTGTCGTTCGCTGCCAGCAACTCCACCGTTTGTCGTCGTCGCCTCGGCGTTCTTGGCCACAGCCACGCCTGCTGCTCACATTCCATGGACCCGAGGCTAGCGGTGATGCTATTATTCTATATTGCAGGAGAATGTCCTACTCATATGTCCAGTCTAGGTTTGTTTAGAGTCTGGGTACGAGAAGGGCAGGTTATCGGGATTATGTTTCTCTAATTGCGATCGGGATTGGATTGGGTGATGGGCATGTATGGGTTGTCGGGTGTGAGGTGCCCTTACCATTTTCGTAGGATGGATTGTACCGGTTATTTTAGGGTTGAACATAAAATAGTTCGAACCTCGGTTGGGTGGTCAACTTGGATTTAAATGTCTATATTGGTTCGGGTTAATAAAACCCTGGATGCGTCATGGTTGAACTAGGGGGTTGCGGACTAGATGCCTAGGGACAGTGACAAGCCCCGGAGGTGCCCTAAGTGTCAGGATGCTTACAGACTGTGACGTTACACATACCGGATGCCTGGGGACAGCGAGAGCCCTGGATGTCCTCGTGATGCCAAGAGGTGTGATGTAACATGCTCCAAATGCCCAGGGACTAAAATATGAAACCAAAGGTCCTCATGATGCCAGGTAGGATGTGGGATGCCTGGAGGGATGCAAAAACGGGTCCCTCTGGAAGACGGTGGCAGTTAGAATTAAAGTCAAATCGATTACTGAATTGTTCTTGATTGTCTATTTACCTTCATAGTGTCTCATTTATGTTGTTCTTTCAGAGTTTTGGTACCTTCAGTCGTGTCGTTTTATATATATTGCATGTTTAGAATGGTGTAGGTTGAGTAGTGGTAGACTTGTCTGACAACATTCCATATGCTGAGTAGTTATACTCACACCTTGTGGGACTATCATATTTCAGAGACGTAACCATGCCACTTTAGTTTGTGTCATCCTCCATGTTCTACGGGATCCCCATCGACCTTAGATGGGACCAGGTGGAACATGACAACCCTCACTTTCCGAGCGTCACATGTATCCAGATCACGATGATCGTCACCTTGGATATCAGTTTCACCACGGCCCCGTACTTTTGGGGTTCATCGCCCTGTATGCCCTAGTCAACGGGCGTACGGTGGGGACGCTACCGCTGCCGGATGAGGAAGACGGCCTACAGTGGGGTTGAGTAGGTGGAAGAGCCGAGATGGAGATCGTTTAGATAGACCGCTAGACAGTTGAACAAATTTTTCTTTTGCAATGACCAAAGACCGGGAAAAAGGGAGTGGCGGACACTAAGGATCGACGATCGTCGCCGCTTGGGTCGCTATATGTACAAATTGAGAAAGACCAAAATGGGCTCAAATAGCCTTGATGGGCTTAACTTAAGTCAATTGGTGCGGGGACTTCCTTGGGTCGCCCATTATTGGTGTAAGGCCAAATGGGCCAATCGGTGGGCTTTGGCCGACGTTGGTCTTCGTTCGCGGATTAATTCCACTTTTTCCGAATTCCCGTGATGTACTAATAAAAGTTTGGGTTTTCATCCCTAGGCGGCCTTCTTGGCTTCTCCATGGTCTATTGATCCTTGTTATACTCCCACTCTGGTGATTGATTGTCATTGTAATCCCATTCTATAAAATGGGATCGGGTGGAGCGTGCCACATTCATAGACGTACAAATCCATTGGGTTCTAGTTGAGGTTCCCAGGTCTTGGAGACGGCCGTACAGGTCTACCGCAACCCAAACATACGAGGCCATAAAGTGATGAGATACTACATTTGGTAACCCCTTCTCTACCCATACTGCCAAACATGCTTACGAGCCGGAAACATTCAAACGACAATCGTGAGATACAACTCAGTAAGCAAGCTTTCTAATCCATGCATACGGAGGCCATTCGCCACATAATCGACTTGAATGTATGGCTTATTTTATTGATGGCAGATCAATACTAAATAAAGCATTTGCTTTACATTATTTATTAAAAAGAATTTGTCCATTCCAATTGTAATGCCCTACCACGTGTCCAATTATAGCATAAATATGCTCCACGTAAATGCACCACCCTATAAGCATACAAAGATCACTCTCAACCACGACCGACACTCGCATCAGTGGTCTTCTGGCTGAACCAAGCATCTTCCCTCCCCATCGGGTCTGGCAATATCAGGATCTCGCTAAAAAGACAGTATTCCAATTAAGGAACTTCATTCCAGAATCCATTCGAAACGGCATTCTATTGTCGTGGGGGCATCTAACATACATCAGGCATTGTCCCCCATAATCATATAATTGCATTAATCGCATACAATTATGTCATGTGATCATACATCAATCAATCATTTGCAAGTCCATCATGCGTGAATCTCATAATGTCAAACACCATGATTTCATTTAAACAATTCAACCATCTATCTTCCAAAGTAACCTTTCAGTAAGCACTCACTACTCATAATTATAGAATGCCAAGAATACTTACCCATTTCAAATTAGCGATTTCCCAAGCAAATACTGTATTTAAAACTAGTATTCAACAAGCGCTAACCACTTCAGATTTCACAACATAATGGGTAAATATCACAAACAACATAGGTTATTACATTCAATGATAACTTATAACGATAACATATGATTACATTATAATCTATCACAATAGCTATTCACATTTAAGTATAACCTTCCACAATCACTTATTGAATCCCATAACAGTCTATCGCAATAGCTTTTTGCGTTTAAGTGTAACCGATCATGATAGTTTACCACATTTAAGAATAGCTTATTACGATAACCTAGCATAGCTTATCACGTCTAATTATCACGTATCGACATAACCTATCACCCATTGTGATAGCCTATGACCACTACTTATCACTTAAACTAGTTACGACTAGTCCTAAGCGCAACCGTAAACCTGAGCGATGGTTTCAAGACAACTCACTGATCAAGGCTACGACAAGCGCGACAAATGTGGCATGGGCTCATGGGTTCGTTCGCTCACGGTGAGGGGCTGGCAAGGCATGGTGGTGCCTAGGCGGCAAGTATAGCGGTGATGGACAAGCTGGACAGTGGTTGGCTAATGGCGCGACAAGGGTTGATAAGATGAGATCCAAGAGGAAATGAAAGAGAAATGGGTATGAGATGAGAGAGAGAAGGGGAGACTGGGGTACCATATAAGATTGAGGGGAGAGAGAGTGACAATAAGTCTTACTAAATTCCCTAGAATTCCTCGTATCCAATCATTTACTGGGCCAAGAAAGGCTCATAAATATTGTAGATTATGCACATGCAAGAGTAGGGGGTAAGCTAGGCTTCGGATGAGGTAATCTTCTCTTTCCTCTATAGCTTAGGGGCCAATCACTCCTCTTCATGCCCATAATTTTTGTTTTATTTACTATTGGTTTTTAGATGAGGCAATTTGGTAAATACACTCGTCCATTTCACTATCCATGCACATCGGTTGAATAATGTGCAAAACCAAAATGGGTTTGAATGATTAGTTGGTGTTAATTCATACTTCGCTTGTGAATAAGGGCTTGGATTTGATATAAAGGATCACATCACCCTAACCCGTGCAGCCTTAGGATTTCTCCTGCGCAACCTTACCCACACTCGACTCACAATGATGTTAAATAGAGAAAGTCTAGAAGGAGAAGCTCTGGAGACCGTAGTCATAGATCTCTCATCCATCACACAGTGGAGATTGCATCTCCTCAACTATTATTTACCCATATTTCTTACTCACAAGGATCGGTCATGGCAGTCATAGAAAACCCTCTTAATGAACTAAGATGGGAATATCTTCATGGGTGTTCTTGGTGTGGCATCCTCAAACTCCATGGCAGTATCATTGACCTATGTTGTGGTCTTTAGACCAAAGATGTGTAATAGATTAATGGCCGAGCACCTTATGGGTGAATATTTTGTTGGAAACATGTTCCATACCCATGTGAGATCAAGGATTTATTTGATGGGGAAGTTATCTTTTTGGCATGAATTTTATAAGTTGAACTTTATTAATCTATCTTACAAACTATTATAACCATTTAAATTTGTAATTTAGTAATTTGTACAACTAGGGATTAAGCTGGTTTTTAAAGGGTTAATCTTGGCTAATCATCGGTGGATTAAGCAAAGGGAACTGAGAGAGAGAGAGAGGTGGTGTCGTGCGGTAGAGAGAAAGGCGGGAAAGAGAGAAAGAGAGGAAGAGAGAAAGGGAGAAAGCAAGAGCGCAGCCTGTTCGTGCGCGAGAGGGAAGAAGGAGGGTCCGTCACCGCCGTGTCCCGCCGTCGTGCTCGCCGTTTGCTTGCTGAGTTCACTCGGTTTAGAGGCAAGCGGGATCTCTTGAATGCTGTGCTTAGTGTGTGTGATTGAATGGTAAAAATTTCGGATGTATAGGATGTGTAAAACTTGAAGTTATAAGAGTGGGGTTCTAGTCTAGTGTGCTGTTATTGAGAAAAACAGCTCGACCTCGGATGTTCTAGTGACTTGCATGCGATGTTCTAGATGACATTTGGCTTCGACTTGTAAATGAAAAGGACTCCTTGGAGTACATACTCAAATTTGGGACATCCTGACGTATAAGGCAATCTTTTTGTCAAAATCGTTGGAGTACAAACTGGAAATTTTGGTACTGTAAGGCAATCTTTTTGTCAAAATTTCTCTTCAATTTCTTAACAAAAGTTGTAAAGCACATCCTGACGTATAACATATCAAAAATTTAGAGAAAACAATCAAGAATAGGTAGGTGAAATCCTGGTCCTTTGGAGATGGTTACATCTGGAATAACGGTACTAAGAACAGGGGTATTAGCTGTCCATATTTATTTATATAGGACGAATTTGATTTCGATGTCTTCATCAAATATTTACCTTATGGTCTTGGCTATCACATACTCAAATTTCAAAAATTTTGAAGGTCATTAGGGTATTTAATTGGAAATGTTCCTAAAACTGTGCAATCTGTTCAATTCCCTATTTAACCGAAAATGTCTCAAAAACTGTGTAATTTGAAATGTTAGAATTTTAATGCTGTGATGCATGGACCGTACTGAATTATGTGAGGTTCTTTTGGTGTAGTGTTCTTCATGAAATGTCTGCCTTTATGGCTTGTTTATAACATATTCGAATTTCATAGCTTATGGAGTTCATTTGGACATTTAATCAAAATGTTTTCAAAAACTATGCAAACTGGGTTGTGTGCAAATTTGAAAAGCGGTAATGCATGGACTATTCTGTTTTGTGTGGAATTCTGTTGGTGCAGTGTTCTTCATGAGATAATTGCTTCTAGATCTTGTTTGTAATCTATTAAATTCTTAGAATTTATTAGGGCCAATCACTAAATTTTAAGGAGTGTTAACTAAAAGATTGCATTCCGTTTTATTAATAATCCCTGAGTTTGCCCCATGAATTATAATGTTTTTAAGTGATTAATCTTGCTGCACATGTGATGACATTTGGGGGTATGGTGCTATGTGTACAAGTGCATGGTGGTTTATGCACATAACATGGTCACTTATATACATGGTTGTTGATGTAATGTGCATGTATGAACTATATGTACTCTACCATGATGTCATGATTGTTCTGATTAATGCATTGAGTAGTCTAATGGATCTTTTACCTACTGAGTGGTTGTACTCACCCCTTCGGGGACAAACATTTCAGATTAGAAAGATGCCTCTCCCACCGGTCACGCGCGGTACCTTTTACGGCCTTCCATCTGACGTGGAGGTGGAGTGTATGCAGCATATATGTGTCACCATCCCTGGTTTGGTGTTCATACGGGTTCGTGTGGTGGTGATGTATGACGTCGGCCTGGCTGAGGGCTCGGTCATCCGAGAGTTCTTGTCTGTCCACGTCCGTCGTGACGGAGTGATGCTAGGGATGTTTTCGCCGTCACCGCCGAATGCACCATGATGGGTGTGATGGCCCGCATGAGGAGTGGGAGCTGACACTTTTTGGAGATAGCCGACACTTGTAGATGGAGGGTTATACGTGATCGATATAGGGGGTCGACATCTCTCTTTTGAGTTGTAGCCAAGTTTAGTGAAAAGCCTTGGCTTTTTGGTGGTACCGACCCGAGATGTCCATCATAAAAATGTAAATAAAAGTGGCTCACCTTTATGTTTTCCTTCGACATGTAGTTGGTGTCCATTGTATCATTGTTACGAGAGTAGAGGGATGGTGAGACTCGTCTTAATGTTCACTATGAGCTGGGCCAAATTCTTTTCAAAACAAAAATAAAAATAAATAAATAAACATACCTATGAACCAGGGCTATTCTTTAACCCTTTTAATCAAAGATTTGTAACTGGTATTCAATAGGCAGCGCGATAGGTATCTTTGGCGACCTTAGTTGTTTTGGGGGTGCCACAGCGGTTGGTATCAGAGCAAAAGGTTTATATGTGGAGTGATAAGGACCCTCATTTGGAAATCGAGGAAGGTAATGACAATGCCCACCGTAGGATACTGACTAAGAGTGGTTGACTAACTTGGAACAACAGGTGATGAGTATTCGCCCATAGATCCTCAGTTTGTGTTCTAAGATTGCTTTTCGGTATCAGTAACATGGTTATGTCACTTATTTGCTTCGTTCCTGTTGCTTTTAATGGAGACTTTGAGTCACAGATATTTCCGGAGGCAAATGCTTGGAAACTGCAAGAAAATCATGGTACGTTATGGAAGTCACCATTCATCGAGGGCTGAAGCCTTTCCGGCAAGGGCTGAACCCCGAATGGAAGATATCCTGCAGGCATTGGCCAATATTGGAAATTCGATGGAAAGACAAGCACTGCAACAACCCGGAGCAGAACGCCGTACTCAAGGACTGGTGGAGCAATTTTTGAAGTTGAAACCACCTAAATTCAGTAGAATGGGAAGTCCTGAGGAGGCGGAGCATTGGATTGATGGGATGGAACGAATTTTCCAGTTGTTGGACTACAATAATGCTATGAAAATAACTTTGGCAGAGTACCAGCTTGAGGGAAATGCAAAGTTTTCGTCGAGAGCTTCGAGGGACACAATCTTTCCATCAGGTACTGATGTCAATTGAGACAAGTTTGTTAGAGCTTTCAGTAGAAAGCATTTTTGTGATTGTGCTTGAGACAAGAAAGTTACAGAATTTGTTGACAGTGGATCAATATGAGGTAAGATTTTCTGAACTGTCTAGATATACTCCTAGACTAATTGAGGATCGGGAAGAGAAAGCTAAGAGATTTCTGAAGGGATTGAGAATTGACATAAGGAAGCAACTGGTGCCTTTGAATATAAGAGATTATAATGAGATCTATGAAAGGGCACAGTTGGTGGAGCAGGAGGTAGTAAGGGAGCATTCGGAGAACAAGCGACAATCATCTTTTGGTGATATCAGACGGGGTAAGAGATCCTATACAGGTCAAGGTCAGACTTGGGAGTCTCAGAAGAAGGGCAATTTCAGGAATCTTAGAAAAGCTAAGGATGGCCTGTGTGGCATCCCAAATATTTGAGACAAGTCTTAAGATGTATTAAAGCTCTTAATTAGGTAATGAATTTACCTATGGTTTGTGCTTTAACTATTAACCTCTCCCTTAAAAACTAAATGTTATATGCCTATGTTCTTGAATTTTTAAGATTGGTACTATAGGTTATTTTTTTAAATAAGGCAAATTTATGCTTAGGTATGCTTCTCATAGATTCGTTTTCCTATAGATTAAAAGTTACAAGTTATTGACTTAGTAAAATTGGAAATTTGAATCATCTAAGAGAGGAAATTTAGGGGTTTTTGCTAAAAAGTAAAAAGGTAAAAGGATAAATTTTGGATTGGACTTTAGGCCCATGGATATAGGGCCTAAAGTGGGCCATTTTGGCCAGGCCCATGAGGCCCATTTGGCCTTCGACGAGCAAAGAGGGGGAGGAAAGTCGGATGCATGCCCCTCCCAAAGTGTCCTAGTGTGAAGGCCATTTGGCACTCATGCATTGAGGTCAATTAAGCAATGATTAGGGGGAAAGAAAAGCAAAAAGAGAAAAGGGCAACCGGTTTAGGGGGAGAGTGTGCGTGCAAAGAGAGAGAGAGAGAGAGTTGCGAGAGAGAGAGGAGGCCGAGAGAGGAGGAGAAGGAGGAGCCGTCCGTCGCCGCCGCACGCCGCCGTGCGTCCGCCGTGTACCGCCGTTTTCCTTTGAGTTAGAGGCAAGTTTAGGGTCCATTACTACTCTTGCATGTGTGTTTTGTATGGATGATTGAATTCTTGGATGTTTAGAAGATAGGAACCGAAGCTAGGGTGGGATGTTTCTTGATGACCCTTGCTGTTTTCGCATGAATCACTGGAGTCAGAATCTTGTGGGAGCTTGCATGCATGTTTGGAGCTCGATTTTGACTTGGATCTCTTCACGAAAGTTGTAGCCAACACCTTGAACTACAACATACTAAAATTTCGTGCAAAATGATGAAGATTTAAGGGGTCAAAACCCCATCCTACGGAGGCTCTAGATCTGGATCTACTTTGCTGACCTTGTGGTAGATTTGTAGCTGCATGTTGGTTTTTACCAAGAATCTCTCTTCGACTCCTCCATGAAACTTGTAGAGCACATCTTAAAGATCAACATACTCAAATTTGAAGCAAAATGAACAAGTATAGCTTAGGAAATCGACCTGTTCTTGAAGATGATGAATCTGGACACGCGGTACAGGACACCCGAGACTTCATGGACTCATATGGAGGTTATTCTTTGGAAATTTGGCTTAAGTTCCTTCATGAAAGTTGTAGGGGATCTTTAGCAGTAAAACATATCCAAATTTCAGAGAAAACGAAGAAGGATAGGTAGGTTAAATCTCAATATTTCGGACATAGGACTCTGGACATTTCGGTGATCTGACCCGTGGCTTCGTATGACTATAGAAAATTATCTAAAACAAATTTGGCCTAGAGGTCGTTTGGGCATTTTAATTGAATTACTTAGAAAACTGCACATTCTGCCTTTGTCCGAGAATTCCATGCGGTAATTTTAGTAACATTACCTTTTGTATAGAAATTGATTGGCTGTGTGTTTTTCTGTAGGAAATCACTATTTTATTGTATTACATTATCATATGCTTCAATTTCATGAATTTGGGATTTGTGTGATTATTTGACATAAATAATTGCAAAATAGGATAAGTTGGACTTTAAATAAATTCTAAATGAATTTGGTAAGTAAATTGTTTTGAGTGGCATATATTCCATAAGGATCAAATTACTATGAGTGATTTAATTTTACTGCACTTATGTTAATGATTGATGATGCATGTATAAGAACGAAGGTGATCTTGTCTTACCATTACATCATGTCCATGGTATATTGAGACCTAAATTGGCAAACATGAGTAATGGTAAATGGGGAAGTTGTTGGTGGAGGATGATAATGCCCAGAATGTATAGAGATACAGGACCGGATGGCCCTGGAGTATCAAGATGCCCGGAATGGTTGGGTGCCGGAAGCCTCGGAGGTCTTTGCCCGAGGGAATGCCTCGTGATGCCAGTTGGGGTGCGAGATGCCCGGGATGTGGGGGTGTCGGATGCTCGGTGGCCATGAATGGCTGAATGCCGGAGGTTCTTCTCGCAATGCCTAGATAGGGTGCGAGTGTAAAGTATGGGATGGATGATCCCGAGAAAGAGTGATGTGATGATCAATTGAGAATTAAAAGTGGAAATTAAATCACGCATATGTGACATGATATGATGATGATTACCTATGGCATGATGATATAATGACATGATGGCATGTATGGATGATAAAGTATGATGATGATGACATGCATATGTGACATGATATGATGATGATTACCTATGGCATGATGACATGATGATATAATGACATGATGACATCATGACATGTATATAAAATATGATGATGGCATGTATGGATGTATGATGGTATATACATGGCTTCGAGGTAAGTACGCTGGAATGATGATTACCTATGGCATGATGATATAATGACATGATGACATGATGACATGATGACATGATGGCATGTATGGATGATATAGTATGATGATGATGACATGCATATGTGACATGATATGATGATGATTATCTATGGCATGATGACATGATGATATAATGACATGATGACATGTATATAAAATATGATGATGGCATGTATGGATGTATGATGGTATATACATGGCTTCGAGGTAAGTACGCTGGAATGCAGGAATGACATGTATAATGTAATTGTTCGTATTGTTTAAATGCATTGAGTGGTTATTGGATTCATTTACCTGCCGAGTGGTTGTACTTACCCCTTTGGGGACCAACATTTCAGATTAGCACAATGCCACTCCCTACCGTCACGCGGGGAGTATTTTACGGCCTTCCTTCTGACGTGGAGGTCGAGGTGGCGGAGATTGACTGTCCCGCCGTCCCTGGTCTGAGGTTTATACAGATCCGTACGTTTGTGATGTATGATGTGGGCTTGTCTGGGGGCCCGGTTGTACAGGAGTTCGTGTCTGTCCACGTTCGCCGAGATGGAGTGGTGGTGGGGATGCTGCCACCCCCACCGCCTGACGCACCGAGGTGGGTGTGATGGCCCGCGCGTGAGGAGTAGGAGTTGGCAACTTTTTGGGATATGGCCGACACTAGCAGTCCGAGGGGAGGTCTATACACACTGTTTTTAGTGGGTCGTGTGTTCCTTTTTGGGGTTGAAGGCCGAGCGTATGAAAGAGTCTTGGCCGACCTTTTGATGTACCGACCCGTGAAAAACCCTTCATAAAAATATATATATGTAAATAAAAGTGGTTCGGCCTTGTGTTTTCTTTCATTGTGTAGTTGGTGTGCATTGTGCTATCGCTAAGGAAGTGGAGAGAGGGTGAGACTCGCCTCTAATTCCGCTGTGAGCTGCACTAATCCTTAAGTCATTTCAAAAAAAAAAAATTTTGCGCCTAAACCTCGGCCTAAATTACAATCCCGTTTGTACTAACGTCAAATAAGTTGTTTTTGCTTTAGATTTAAACGCTTAGTATCTGTGGCGACCCTATCGGGTTTGGGGGTGCCACAGCTTGAATCTGGGAAAAGCACCTATTCGGAATGAAGAATGTCGAAGGTGTGATGGACAACATGGCCCCGGACCTTGTAATGGACGGTTGAAGTGCTATGGTTGTGGACAAGTAGGACATCTTAAGAAGGATTGTCCACAAGTGAGGTCGCGGACTACTGGGCCATATTCACAATGAAATCTACAAAGACCACCAGCTCAAGGAAAAGTGTATGCGGTCACCCAAGAGGAAGCAAAAACTTCCACAAACGTCATCTCAGGTACAATTTTCATAAATGGCAAGAGGGCTTGTGTATTGTTTGATACGGGTGCTACGCTTTCATTTGTGTTTGAAAGATATAGACTGTTGAGTAAAATAGAAACGAAATTTCTTGAGACACCCCTTTGTATTTCTACACCTTTAAAGATTGTGGTCTTGTCTACGCTGGTATGTGGAAAATGTATGATAACATTGGCTTCATAAGTATCGGGCCAAAATGGATTGTTATAGAAAAGTGATCCAATTTATTTTACCTAATGGGTCGGATTGTGAGTTTTTGGGAGGTCAGACCAAACTGTCTATAGCACTTATTTCAGCAGTAGAGGCATGTGCGTTACTTGACAAAGGATGCCAAGGGTACCTAGCAATGGTTAAAGATTATACCAAGGAAGAGCCTAAGCTTGATAAAATTCGAATAGTAAATGAATTTCATATACCATACATATATGGTACAGAATATATATGAAAAACGCATAATTAACAAATTTGCAATCGTGGATACATATGTATCCTTATCATAGTGAAGCAGCCCCCATTATTGGTATCAAACCAATATCGATTCATACAAGATAAATCTTCTAATCGATAATTAGGCCAAAGAAAGAACTTTAATTTAATTAGTTTCTTTTTATCAAAATGTTTTCTTTTATCCAAAAATTCACCCCAGTTTTTTACGTTGTTGCAAAATACTGGATTTTTATGAATACCATTTCTCTTCCTCGAATTGAAACAAATTAGAATTCTTAATTCTCTACGTCTTTTAGTGGATAAAACCTTTTCGGGAACAAACAACAAATCATAATCATTTTTGTATTTCCTGAGGAGTCGCTTGGATTACTGCCGGAAAGAGAACTTGAGTTTGAAATTGAGCTAATGCTTGGAATAGGACCAATATCAAAAGCCCCGTACATAATGTCCTTAATGGAATTGAAGGAGTTAAAAGTGCAACTGCAAGAGTTGCTTGACAAGAGATTCATTAGGCCAAGTGCTTCATCTTGGGGTGCGCCAGTTTTGTTTGAGAAAAAGAAAGATGGGTTGATGCGCTTGTGCATTGACTATAGGCAACTGAATCAAGTGACCATTAAAAATAAATATCCCTTGCCTAGAATTGATGATCTATTTGACCAACTCCAGGGAAGTTCGGTCTTCTCTAAGATTGACTTACGGTCGGGATAACATCAGCTAAGAATTAAGAAAGAAGACATTCCTCAGATTGCGTTTAGGACTCGTTATGGACACTACGAGTTCCTCGTCATGCCATTTGGATTCACTAATGCACTGGCTACTTTTATGGATCTAATGAATGGGGTATTTAAGCCTTATTTAGATCAGTTTGTGATTGTTTTTATCGATGATCTCCTGATTTATTCAGAAGGGCCTGAGGAACATGAGCAACACTTGAGGATAGTTTTGCGTACTCTGAGAGATCACAAGCTGTATGCCAAATTCAGCAAGTGTGAATTTTGGCCGGACCAGATAATATTTTTGGGACACGTGGTATCAGGAGGAGGAACTGCAGTGGACCCGGCGAAAGTTGAGATGGTAATAAATTAGCCAAGATCGACAACACCCACCGAAATAGGCAGTTTCTTAGGATTGGCCGGTTATTATTGAAGGTTTATTGAAGGGTTTTCATGACTGGCAGGTCCCTTAACCAAATTGACTCGAAAGAACGCGAAGTTTGAATAGGGTATTTAAGCTATATTTAAATGAGTTTGTGATTGTTTTTATCGATGATTTCCTGATTTATTCAAGAGGGCCTGAGGAACATTAGCAACACTTGAGGATAGTTTTGCAAACTCTGAGAGATCACAAGTTGTATGCCAAATTCAGCAAGTGTGAATTTTGGCTGGACCGGATAATATTTTTAGAACACGTGGTATCAGGAGGAGGAATAGTAGTGGACCCGCCGAAAGTTGAGATGGTAATAAATTGGCCGAGGTCGACAACACCCACCGAAATAGGCAGTTTCTTAGGCAGGTCCCTTAACCAAATTGACTCGAAACAACGCGAAGTTTGAATGGAGTTGGGGATGTGAAAGGAGTTTTCAGGAGCTTAAAAGGAAGTGGACCTCGGCCCCAATTTTAACTATACCATCTGGACCTGATGGTTTTAAAGTGTATAGTGATGCATCTCACAAATGATTGGGATGTGTTTTGATGCAACATGCCAAGGTTATACCCTATCCATCTAGACAATTGAAACCCCATGAACTGAATTACCCAACGCATGATTTAGAATTAGCAGCTATAGTGTTCGGTTTGAAGATATAGAGGCATTATTTATATGGGGAAAAGTTTGAGATTTATACAGATCATAAGAGTTTGAAATATCTGTTCTCACAAAAGGAGTTGAACATGAGACAAAGGAGGTGGATGGAGTTGTTAAACGATTATGATTGTGAGATACGATACCATCCAGGGAAGGCGAATAAGCTAGTGGATGCTCTTAGTCATAAGTCAACTATGGAGACGGCCAGTTTAAGAATAGTGGATTGGAACTTATTAAAGTCCGTAGCAAACTTGTAATTTGAATTAAAAGTGGATGGTCTTACCAGTTAAGAATCTACAAGAGTTTGACCCATAAATTATGAAAATGAAAGATGTACAGGAATTTGCGTTAGCAATTTTGATGGAATGGTATGAAAGCAGATACGGCTAAGCATGTTTCTCAATGTTTGACGTGTCAACAAGTGAAGGCGGAACATCGGAAACCTGCAGTACTCTTGAGACCGTTAGACATACCACAGTGGAAATGGGAGCATGTAATGATGGACTTTGTGCAAGGACTGCCAAGGACATCAAATGGTCACGATTTTACCTGGGTAATAGTGGACCGTTTGACTAAGTTTGCCCATTTCTTAGCAATCCGTATGAACTGTTCAATGAAAAAACTTGCTGAGATTTATGTAAGCCAGATAATATGCTTACATGGTATACCTGTAACGATCACCTCTGATCTAGACGCTAGGTTTATCTCGAACTTTTGGCGGAGTCTCCAAAATGCTTTAGGGACAAAGCTTCAATTCAGTACTGCGTTTCTCCCTCAAACAGATGGACAAACAGAAAGAGTGATCCAAACTCTGGAAGATATGCTAAGAGGCTGTGTTATTGACTTCAGAGGAAGATGGGATGAGAACTTGCATTTGATAAAGCTTGCATATAACAATAGCTTTCAGAAAAGTATAGGCATGGCCCCATATGAAGCGTTATACGGGAAAAGATGCAGGACCCCTGTCTGTTGGGACGAAGTAGATGAAAGAAGATTGACAGGACCTGAATTAGTACAAGTTACCCCTGAAGCTATCGAGATTATCAGAAAAAGACATAAAATAGCCCAAAGTAGACAAAAAGGCTACGCAGATAGGCGTAGAAGGCCTTTCGAATTTAGTGTGGGAGATCACGTATTTCTTAAAGTATCTCCAATGAAAGGAGTATCTCGATTTGGAATGAAAGCAAAGTTGGGACCTAGATTTGTTGGACCTTTCGGGATACTTGAAAGAATAGGAGATGCAGCTGCCTCCTAATATGGGAAATTTACATGATGTGTTTCATGTGTCGATGCTGAGAAAGTATCAACCAAGTGCTGGTCACATACTCGATCATGAAGCCATCAGAGTGGACAAGAAAGTGCGATATATTGAAGAGCCGGTGCAAGTGCTGGACAGAAAGGAGTAAGTCCTTAGGACCAAGACCATCCCACTAGTTAAGATATTATGGCGACATCATGACATGGAGGAAGCCACATGGGAAAGTGAAGACCAGATGAAGGAAAAGAACCCCTACTTGTTTCAAGAGGCATAAGCGATGTCTAATTTCGAGGACGAAATTCTCTAGGGAGGGGAGAATTGTGGCATCCTAAAACTCCATGGTAATCTCTAGATGCTTTACAACCTATGGGAGGACGATGGACGCATCAATGACCTATGTTGTGGTCTTTAGACCAGAGAAGTGTAATAGATTACTGGCCAAGCACCTAATGGGTGAATATTTTGTTTGAAACATGTTCCATGCCCATGTAAGATAAAGATTTATTTTATGAGGGAATTATATTTTATAAGTTGGACTTTATTAATCTATGTTACCAAGTATTATAGCCATTTAAATTTGCACTTTGATTAAATAGGGATTAAGCTGGTTTTTAAAAGGTCAATTTTGGGTTATTTAGGCTTGGGCCTAAGATGGGCCAAAATGGCCGGCCCATAGAGCCCATGAAGGGCCTTCAGTCGCATGAAGAGGGGGGGGGGGGAGACCGGTTTGCATGCCTCCCCCATTTGTCCCTTGAAGTTGGCCACGTGTCAAGCCATGCAAAACTAATGATGGCTAATGATGGAGGGAAGGAAAATTAGGGGAAAAGTGAACGGATGGACCTAAAGGAACCGACAGAGAGAGAGAGGTGTGTAGCACGGTAGAGAGAAGGAAAGAAAGAGAGGAACAGAGAAAGGAAGAAAGGAATAAGGAAGGAGAAGGGCCGTTCACCGCCGTTCGTCGCCGCCGTGTCTCGCCGTTGTGCTTGCCATTTGCAAGGTTTGGAGGCAAGTGGGATCCCTTAATCAACTCTTGCATGCTGTGCTTAGTGTGTGTGATTGATTGGTGTCAAATTTTCAGAATTTATTAATACCGTTTACTAATTTTTTAGAGTTTTAAATAAAGGAGTGCATTCTGTTTTATCCGAAAATTGATGCATTTTCAAAAATAAATGAATTTCTCTACGTGATGTATTGTCTTGAGTGGTTGCTTTTGCTGCACATGTGGTGAAATTTGGCATGTCATATAATATCAAAAGTTGATCTAAACCTTTCACATTATTGCATCAAATGCTATGATGAAAGTGAAGCACACATGATTATAAATTATGGAAGTGATAATACCGTCAAACCCTTGGGTTGACGATGTCCTTTGGAGTTTCGAGATGCCCGGAGGTGTCTGTCGGAGGCTCCCCACGATGCCAGGTTGGGTGCGAGCGATAAATAGAGGGACGCAAACATTGATCCCTGGAAAGAAAGAGCAAATGAGATCCTATTGAAATTGAAAATTGAATCATGTGCATGGGCATATGCATGATGGCATGGTCGTATATGCATGATTGCACGGTGATATATGCATGATTGCATGGTGACATATGTATGACTGCATGGAAATGTAAGCCTGATAGCATGGATGATATGCACCTTGCTTGTGACATTTTGTTGTTCTGCTTGCTGCATTGTCTTGTTTGGTGGATCTTTATTGCTGTGTGGTTGTACACACCCCTTTGGGGATTAACATTTCAGATTAAAAGATGCCTTTACCACCAGTCGTGCGTGGTACCTTCTATGGCTTACTGTCTAACGTCGAGGTTGAGTGCGCGGAGCACAATTGTGTCTGTGTTCCTAGTCTTTTGTTCGTTCGAGTCCGCGTGTTGGTGATGTATGATGTGGGCCTGGCTGGGGGCTCGATCGTCCAGGAGTTTCTGTCCGTCCACGTTCATCGCGATGGGGTGATGCTAGGGATGTTGCTGCCGCCACCGCCCGTTGCACCGAGTTGGGTGTGATGGCACGTATAACTGGTGGGAGGCGACACTTTTTGGGATACCCGATGCTTGTTGATGGATGCGTATAGATGTCATCTTAGCTTTTTGCTATACCGACCCGAGATGACCATTATAAAAATGTAAATAAAAGTGGCTCGGCTTTATCTTTTCC
The DNA here is from genome assembly GCA_014182565.1 of Eucalyptus marginata. NCBI lineage: Eukaryota > Viridiplantae > Streptophyta > Magnoliopsida > Myrtales > Myrtaceae > Eucalyptus > Eucalyptus marginata. The sequence continues at coordinate 32,283,049 of CM024592.1, read as the reverse complement.
TTTGGTGCGTAGTCGGTGTGTATTGCATTATTTTTTTTGGAGTGAGGGATGGTGAGACTCGTTTGTGCTTCCGTTAATGAGCTGCGCTGAAAAGTTTTCAAAAAAAAAAATAATAATAAAATATAATTGAGCAACCCCTATGAACTATGGTTCCGTTTTGAATTAAAAAGGCATTAGATGGGTTTGTGGTAGGATAAGGGATAGGTATCTGTGGCGACCCTAATGGATTGGGGGCCGTACCGAGGGGGTGCCACAGTTTCTTCCCGTATACACTACTCCATACACTTAACCACAAAAATCCCCTTTAAAAAGTTTCCGTGCTAGAATCACTCACCCCATTACGGATCAGCCGTCTACTTAGGCTTGGGCCCATTTGGGCCATCCATGATGGGCTTCATCCATTGGGCTGCCTAATCATGCACTTGGGCCCACTAGGGACCTCGCCCATGGCCCGTTTCCATTTTTCCAAACTTTTGCGTCCTGCCAATGAAAAAACAAGTTTTCAACTCAAGGTGGCACTTTCATAATTTTTGGGGTCTACCAATGCTTATTGGAATCCCATTTGAAGATTGGATACTAATGTAATTCCATTTTAAAAATCGGGGTCGGATTGTGGATGTCACTTTGGCCATGAGTGCCAACCTGTGTGCCACCACCCTTTCGTGGTTCAAGCCCTTGCCATGGGCTGCCAAGTGCTGTCGAGCCACCACCGTGCCCTCACTAAGAGCCATTGCCACCATCAGCCCTTGTCATAGCCTAGATACCAAAGTGAGTGGCTTTCAAATCATAACTTGGTGGATTAAGTGGTGTTAAGAAATGGGCTTAAGTGGTGATATGCTTGTGCAACCACATAGTGGATTCCGTACTTGTATGATTACGAGGGATGATGTCGATGGATTTCGGATTCCCCCATGTTAACGGAATGCCATTCGTGGATGAATTTTAGAACGAAACTCTTTAATTGGAATGTTGTCATCAGGTGAGGTCAAGATGCTATCGTGCCTGATGGGGAAGGCAGTGCCTAGTTAAGCCAGAAGGCCATTGTCGCAAGTGTCGGTCGTGGCTGAGGGCAATCATAATAATCTACACTCGGGTGATGCAGTGTGCATGGAGTTATTATTATCAATGTCTAGATTATTTAATTGTGATTGTCATATAGTTAATGGAATGGCGCACCCGCAATTATGCTATAATCAGATAGGTGTTCCATGTTGAGTGACCTAATTCCTAATAATGGAATGGCGCATCCACTGTTATGCACTTTACTATCGATATGCCATCAATAGATAAGTTGCATGTTTAGGGCGACTCTGAGGTGAATTACCTCCCTACACGAGGATAAGGGAACTTACTAAATTCTAGCTCACTATTGTTATTTAAATGTTTTCAAGCCCTAAGCATGTCTCAACCATTTCACCATATCCGATTCGGGGTTCCTGTGGACCAGAGTTCCGAGATGACCTGATATCCAATTATGGGGATGGACATTCGCTATGAGTAGTACATGACCACTATATGGGTAGACGAGGGTCACCGATCCTAGTACCCCATCGCTTTATAGCTGGGTATATTTGGGTTGGGGAAGACCTATACGGCCCTCTCTGAGGCTTTGATGTGACGCCCTATGTTGACGACCTTCTTCAGCGACCCTTGACCCTTAAGGTCCGCCGTGACTTTTATTGTCCTTGCATTGTTTCATTGCAGAAGCGAGTATCTAACTCCATCTTAATTTAAAATGATGCACACGATATATAAACCAGGCACTTTTATTTAGAAATGAGTGATGGTTTGCTCAGGAACTTCTGGAACTTCACTCCTCATTTTGAGTTGTTCAAACTCTCAAATGTATTCTTCAACACTCATCCCTTGTTGTCTTAGGGAATTCAATTTCAGGAATAGATCTTGCTTATAGTTGTCGGGCAAGAACCTCTTCTTCATCAACTTCTTGAGTTTTTCCCAAGACTTGATTCGGCCTTTTCCTTCCCTTGCTCGTTGATGCTTTAGATTCTCCTAGCATAGGGAAGCATATTTTGTCAGCTTAGGACAACATCCTTACATTTCTTCTCATCCAAGTAGGACTTGAAGTCAAAAATTCGTTCGATTGTTTATAGCCAATCCACAAAGTCGTCGGGATTAAGATTTCCGTCAAACTCAGGGATCTCCACTTTAATGTCTCTTTCATCCTCCTTATGCCTCCCTCTTCATCTTCGTCTTCGAATTTGAGATTTAGAATCACTAGAGTGTAGAATCGTTTGGTTGTCTCTAGTGGACTCGGAATCGCCATCAAAATTTTCACAAGATTCAGAATCGTCACGCCGATGCCGTTCATTGGGACACCTTGCTAGCTATCCTTGTCTCACCGGATTCTCTAGAAGGCTGAAGATTTTGGATTGCACGATCTCGGCTTTTGTTGTGCGCTTGCTCCAAAGTGAAGCCTTTTGGAACTTGATCAACCATAAGGAATTTGTAATAGAAGAAAGAAAGGAAACACTCAAATGAGTTGAACCTTGAGCTCTGATACGAATCTTTGATGCGTGATGGGGTGAGTGATTCTAGAACAGAATTTTTTTAGAGAGGAATTTTCTGGTTAAGTGTATGGAGTAGTGTATACAGTAAAGAAACAAAAAGGAATAAGCAAACATAGAACGATATCCTTCCAAGGTATAAAGGTCACGCCACCAACCGAGGATGAGGATTGAGATCTACGAAGTTCACCACCAAGGCCTAAAGCTTCCACCAGCCAAGGATAAAGTACTTCGGGATAGGAGAAGCTCACCACCAAGGCCTAAAGATTCCACTAGCCAAGGATAAAGGGCTTCTTGGCTCACCACCAAGGACTGATCTACGCTCCAAGGATAAAGAAACCGAAATGAGTTATCCACTCTCCGAAGGAGTTCACTCAAGCAGAGGAAAGCTCACCATTTCATTCATAAAATTCGTATCTCCCTTACATTAGATAGTTTTCCCGTGTTTATAGGAGGATTTTAGCATTAGGAAATATTAAAAACAGACTTTAATGACCTAGGAACTTAAAACTTCGACTCTTGAACTGCATAACAATAAATACACATAGGAACTTATGAAATGCAATTAGTAGTACGGGAACTTGCATTCTTGAACTTTTAGCTTTCCGTATTCTTGAACCGTTGGCCTTCCGCATTCTTGAACCGCATTCGTGAACCAAGCCTTCCCAAAATTCGTGCTCCTCCATTGACCAAAAATTAATCCTCCTGTAACTTCATCAGTTGGTCTTGCAAGACGTCTAAAATGGCCTCCCATTTCTAGTTATCGACATACCACAAAATATCGATAAGTAATTAATATTATTCATTCAAAATGATCCATGGAAGTACATAATGCCCAATTTCTTTATTGGCATGGATATGCATCGATGGTTCTGAGTTGGTCGATGGACCGATGTTAGATGCTCCCGCATCAAAGGAGGAGGGAAAAAGAAAAAAGAAAAAGATAAGACTTCAAAAAAATTAAAATATTATTAAAAGTTGTCCACGTCGGTGCCAAGGAGGCCACATCATATAACCAACATCTAGTTAGCAAAATCCGGCCAAAATTGATTTGAACGGACTAAATTGCCACAACGTAAAAAGGTTTATGACTAAATTGGGACAAATGCAAAAGATTTGGGGCTTTTTTAGCACTTTTCCGCTATTCAACTTAATTTCGACGGTTTGCTAAGGTTAGCACTTGACCCTCAACAATGTATACCCCACTTGTTATAGATGAAGCCAAATATTTGGTTTTAGGGGCTTTTTTTGTCTTTTCTATCAGATTTCCTTTTAGGTGAAAAGTGATATCTTTATATTAGCGATGGCAAGATGCTGCCCGTTAAGACACTTAAACAAAAAATAGAAAGGCAAGAAAAAGAGAGAAGAAAAAACTGAATTTTTTCTTGATGAACGTTCTCAATCTCTTTGTGCCCTGATCTTGACAGAAGATCGTCATTGTATTCCTACTTTTTTCGAAGTCTAGTGGATTTGCAGAATGGCTCTACGCGGAGACGTAGCCTAGGTTTGGGTGAATTTCGATAGCAAATTTTCTGGCGTGTTCACCTGATTCTATTCTTTTAGTACTATACTTTATCTGGTGAATTGTTTGTAAGCATTATTTTTGTAGAATCGACATGCCGAATCACAAAAAAGGGGACCAATTAGCAAAACAGATTCTACTAATAGCCCATATCACGATCCTACGACTATAATAGTTCATAGCTTTATATCCAAACAAGCATCGACCTTACCGATGGTCGTCATGCGCGAAATGGAATCGCTCAATGCTAACCTTGATTCATCTCGGCAAAGACAACACCAGGCCGTTTAAACATTAAACCTACCAGCACCCAATAACGGTGATTTCGATCGTACCCCCTACACCAATCGACCAACACTAATTCCGTACAATATAGAATGACAGAGCTACCACTTGCCTCAAGTCCCCAAGGCGAGAGTGGCAGGCATGGCTGTGGCGAGACAACGGTAGCATGCAGTGAGGCGCAAGCTGCTAAGTCTCTTGGTCCGGCAATGAGCTGAGGTGTCTTTGATCTGCAGCGGTTGAGGTGAGACAACGTGCTCTCCGAGCCGGCAGTGAGCTGAGGGACGGCAGTGAGGGAAGCTAGTGGCGCAGTGGTCGACTAGACGGGTTGAGGTCTGCTTTGAGTGACACAATGGCGGTGAGGGAGGTTGGGGCGCGACAAGGAGGCCGGTGATGGGATGGTCGGCAGCAGCAAGGCAAGCGAGCATGAGGCAGCATTGGCGGCGATGAAGAGCAGAAGCGGTTTTTCTCTCTCTCTCTCCTCTTGCTCTTCTTTGTGAGTTCCGCTCGTTTTCTCTTTGTTGATTTTCATTGTCAACTTCTAGAGGTGTGCGATGGCTATCCAAGCCATGGGCAAATGGCGGGAGGTGGCGCCAGCTGGGCCGCCATGCGCCCCATCTTGCAAGTCTCATGCAAGACGTGGCCGCTCGGTTGGCTGAAGGAGAGAGGCCGTAGCTCCATGGGTATGGTCCTTCCTCGGTTGACCGGTTGATGGGGAGGAGGACGCTGCTGCATGGCCATTCAATGGAGAGAAATCTGTGCGTGAAGCCGTGGCAGCCGGCGAGCTTCGGCTGGGGATGGTCGAGAGTCAACGTGAGGAAAATAAAGGAGTCCTAATTTGAAGAAATGCATGATTTTTTTTATAAAAAAAAATTTAAAAAAAAATTTGTTTCATTCTAAAAGGTATTGACGATTCAAGCTGCTCGTGAGCTATTTGATATCATTTGTTGGATTATTTGAAATTAATCAAATTCTCTTCCTATTTCGATAGCTGCTATGAACTAGAGATTCGGATTTGATTTGACCATGAGTTTATTTAACTTTTCATACACCATAGATTTTTTTTATTTTTTTTTAATTTCGAAGCTGAGTTAAGTTGAATTTGAGGATATGAAATGCTCTATGTTGCCGAGCTCAAGATCCTTTTCTTTTGAATTGAGTGTCCGATCTTCAATTTATATTAGTTGAACTCAGGGCGCTCGAACCATTTGATTGGCCCACCACAGTGTTATACGCCTAACCCATTGCCCAAGAGAGGCGAACAAGTTTATTGATTGGTCAGCTAAAGCCCAACAGAGAAAAGAACTCCCCCACTAATTGGCTGTCATAGGCCCTGAAACCTATGTTGGATATTTTAGTGTCCGATGTTCATGAACTTGCCATGAGTTAATGAAATTTCAGCACTTTCGACTAAAAAAAATCAATCACTTTGAAACTTCAAATTTGTTCCTCGTCCAAACAACAACGTTGTGCTTCTCTCAAAATGTCGTGGAATTTGAGAGCCAGCTTATCTAGTGTGACCTAAAACTGATGGTCAATTGGATCGATAAAACCCGCCTTGTTATTTAAAAATTGCTTTCAATACATCTGAAACCATTCCTTAACTTGAAGAACATGAATTTGTATGCCTTGCACACCAACTGAGTACGATTTGATTTGAATTTAAATACCAATCTCAAAAATAATTAAAGAAGAATTTAATAACATAGTCTGGCTGACTTGTCCCCCAAGCTCGTTCTGGATCCCTCCCCGATCTATGACAAACCCAAGGTAAACATGGTGGTGGAAGAGTCACTTTCATTTTCCAATGACTATGAAATGTGTGCTTACCACAATCCCAACTAACAATATTTATTATATATGCAATGTGTCAATCATACTCTGAGCTTTATTGTTTAGCTAAACCGGACAAAGTAAATACAGCTTCCCTTTGGGGCTTTGTTGAGAATGAAAATAAATCCCACCTCATTAATTTATTTAGTTTTATCAATCCTACTTTAATTCTCTTCTCTTTTAGCTTTTTACTGCACCTCTTTAAAAAGCATTGGAATCGTAACTTACAACCGAAACCAACATCCCCACCCACCCAATTCCCTCTTATCACCGAGCGGCTTGGCCAGTGGGTTGACCCCACCTCACTAATTGCAATGATATAATTAGACATAGAGGCTGAGTAACTTAGGGCTTTCCCAATCGAATTGCAAAAATTTTAGTAATTTCAATCTATCAAAATTTGATTTTACATATCTTCAAGCAATTACTATCCTATGTTTTATTTCAAATCTTAGTTTGTTGGGTTTTCGGTCATTGGGAAATTCTCTTTCTTGGACATGTTAATTAAGGAAAAGTGGTAACGAGCCCAAATTAACCAACTTGAGAGAGCCCATGGAGACCAACCCAATAATGAAGCCCATATAGGGGTGACTCCAACCTGGATCACTCAAGCATCCAAGGCAGTTCAAAAAAAATTTAAGATGGGTTGACGAAAATAGATTCAAGAGGCGTTTATAATAGGGAAAAAATCACCAAAAACCCCAAACTTTGCCTAAAGTGACAAATTTACCCCAAACTTTTTTTCATGATGCAAAAAACCATGAACTTCTATCTGTGTGACACATTTACCCTAAACTATAGGGCATTTTGGTCTTTTTGCTTTTTAAATTTATTTTTTCTTTTTTTTCTTCTTCTTCTCTCTTCCCTCCACCAACCATGGCAGAGCCGACGAAGGGAAGCCGGCGTTCGGCGAGCGCCACCCTCCCCGGCGTCAGGCGAGGTTGGCCCTCGGTTGGGTCGAGCGAGGGCCTCCCTCCCCAGATCTGGCGAGGGCGTCCCTCGCCAAGCCCTCGCCTATGTTGGGCGAGGGCCACCCTTGCCAGCGTGAAGTGAGGGGTGCCCTCGCCAAATCTAGGGAGGGAGGCCCTCGCCCAACCCAATCGAGGGCCACCCTCCCCCAACGCTGGCGAGGGCGGCCCTAGCTAGCCCAGGTGAGGGCGACCCTCACCGGACACCGGCTTCCCTCCACTAGCTCCACCATGGCCGTCGGAGGGAAGAGAGAAGAAGAAGAAAAAAAAGAAGGAAATATAGAAAAAAAATAAGACGGAAATGCCCCTAATGGTGTAAATGTGTCACAGTTTGCAAAGTTGGGGGTTTTTCATATCACAAAACAAAAAGTTTTCGGTAAATTTGTTACTTTGGGCAAAGTTTGGGGTTTTTGGTGGTCTTGTCCCTTTAAAATAACAAAGTTCGTGATTTCTTCTAAATAGATATAAAGTTATCTCAATTCTCTTCCGTCTCCTTCATTGATAGAAAATAAGGAGGAGTGGAGAGGGAGAATTTTATATATTGATTGTATTGTGTACAACTACAACGATCCACTTAGAATGTAAGAATGAAAGGAAAATAAGGAAATTATATACAAAGAATCATAATTTTTTATTCACTAAATGAATTATATCCGCCAAATCAATTAGAATCAGTGCCACAATCAGGATCTTCTATTATATTTTCAACACTCCCCCTCAAGCTGGTGGCTTGTAAATGTCAAGGGCATCGGCTTGCTTAATAAGTACGAATGTTTTCTTTGACATAATGGTTTAGTGAAAATATCTGCTAATTGATCGACAGTTCCAATTCCCTTTGTTACAAGTACTCCCACTATGATCTTGTCTCGAGTGAAATGGTAATGAACTTTTATATGTTTTCTTCTTTCGTGAAATACCTTATTTGCCACCAATTTAAGTGTAGCATCATTGTCACAAAACAATTTAATTGGTCGATTGACCTGTAATTCAAGGTTCGAGAGTAATCCTCGTATCCAAACTACTTCAAAGGTCAGATACTCCAATTCTACATATGGCAATGATATAGTTGACTACTTCTTTGTTTTCCATGAAATTAAGGAATCTCCCAATTTGATGCAGAAATTAGTGACAGATCTTTTAGTCATCAGCCAAGTGGCATAATCTGTATCGCAAAAGGCTATCATCTTCATATTGCAAATGATGAGATAAGAATATTCCAAGTCCCAAACACCCCTTTAGATATTTCACAACTTTCAAGGCCGAATTCATATGAGCCTGTTTCGAACTATGCACGAATTGGTTGAGTATATGCACCACATACATATATTAGGTTTTGTCATGTTAAGATATATCAATTTCCCGACAAGTCACTAATATCCTGATAGATCTTTGAGTAATGGTCCTCAATAGATGAAGAGGAACTCTTACATCATCCTCATGGGTAGTCAACTTGTTGTTCTGTTGAATCAGTATGACAACCGGCTTACATTTTCACAATCTCGCTTTTGAAATGATTTCTATGATGAATTTCCTCTAGTTAAGACTAATATCTCTATCAGAATGAGCAATCTCAATACTGAGGAAATATTTGGGAGGTCACAAATCCTTGATGTAAAACGTGGAGTGCAAATATTCTTTGAACTTGGCAACATGAGAGTCATTATTTCCCATCACAAGTATATCATCAACGTATATCAGCAAATAAAATGATGAATTGCCTACATTCCATGTGAATAGGGAATAGTCGTGCTTAGAATGCTGAAATCCTACACCGGTCAGTGCAGTAGTGAACTTGGAATACTATTGTCTAGATGCCTATTTCAATCCATATAGGGATTTGCGTAGACAACATACCCGAGACTCCCTGTGGAGGCTCCATTTATATTTCTTAATCTAAATCATTATAAAAAAAAAAAAAATGCATTATGGACATCCATTTGGTGCAACTACTGATTCAAATGGCAGCAATGGATAAGAAGCACCGGACAGTGACTTCCTTTGCAACGGGAGAGAATCTCACGATAATCAAAACCTTCTCTTTATGTAAATCCCTTGGCCACTAATTGAGATTTGTAGCGTTCAATAAATCCATTTGCTTAAACTTGATTTTATATACCCATTTACATCCAATCGATCACCGGTGTAGAGGCAATGGAACAATGTCCCATGTATGATTCTCCATTAGCACATTAAGTTCCGATTCCATTGTGCGTTACCATCAAGGATCATGCGATGCTTCATGAAAAGAAGATGATGGTTCCTGTTCTTCTGAGAGATGGCCAGTGCAACACATGTATTCTAGTGAAAGCCAGTTAAGGGAGACATATGAGGAGATGGGTTATTTTGTACCTAGAGAACGCAATGCTGAGCAAAAGTAGTCCTTGGTCCATGTAGGTGCATGGGTTTGTTGTCTACAACATCGGGACTGATAAGCTACTATTTGTTCAGGTGCTGGAGAAGTTACTATATGGTCAGGTGAAGCCGTAGCTGTAGGAACTTCCTTAGATAATGCCTGTGATAACGATGGGGACCCAACATCATATCATGCTGGAGAAACAAATGGCTCTTGTGGAACTATATGGATTGTTTCGGTGCAACAAATAAGTATTGCGAAGCCACTGATAAAATGTTCTTCACATAGAAAAGGGCAGTGGCCTTCTAATGATGGAATTGCAGAAGATATCATATCTTTGAATGGGAATATATTCTCATGAAAAATCATATCTCTACGTATTAAAACAATGCCCTATAGAGATTTCCATAACTCGGTATCCAAGCGGAGGGTATCCTATAAAGAAACACCGAGTGGCACAAGGACCCATTTTATCCGTGGGACCCATATTTGTTGCATAACATAAACAACTAAATACTTGAAAATGATCATTTTCCGGTTGTTTGTTGTATAGCATCTCAAAAGGAGTTTTATTCCAAGAATTCTAGTTGGCATACGATTAATCAAATAAATAGTTGTGACCGCCCAATCTCTCCAAAAAGCTTTAGGAGTAGAGGCTTGCTATTTTAATGCACAAGCTACTTCTAAGAGATGTCTATGCTTACGCTCAACAACTCCATTTTGTTGTGGAGTGTAAGGACATGAACTTCCATGAAGTATCCAATGTGAAAATAGAAATTTGATGCAATCGGAAGTGAAGAATTCTCACGTGCATTATTGGTACAAATTTGTTGGACAGATTGATCGAATTCACGTGCATCATTTCATTAAAGAAATGAAATTAAATAGATGAGCAAAAGTTTGGCTTTTTGATTGCATAAAATACACCCAAGTCCCCCGTCTATAAACATCAACAGTCGTAAGAAAGGAACAAGAGCCATCATGATGAGGGATATGATAAGGACCCCAGATATTCATATGAAGCAGTGAAAATGAGGTTTGTCAGCTCGAGAAGTACTTATAGGAAAAGATGCTCAAGATTGTTTAGCTAAGGGACATACTAGATATTTAGGGTGTGGAAAATGAGCATTATGACCCAATCTCTGATGAAAAATGAGATTTTTATTTCTATTGATAGCATTACAAGAAATGATTCTATTTAATAATTCTAAATCTCCTGGGGAATAAATATAAAAATATAGTCCTTGTGCAACACAACCCAAGCCCATTAGTTTACCAATTACCATAGTCCTGAAAGAAACAATTGTCAAAACTACATATGGCACGACATGAATTATCTATGCAAACCTTTGAAGCAGAGAGTAGGTTGAACTCAAAATCAAGAATGTACAAGACATTCTTGAGGACAAAGTTTGGACCAAGATAAACAATTCCAATCTTGGAAGCATGGATGATGTTTCCATGGAAGACATATTGATATAGGAGACTGTGATCCTTATCCACATGAGAAAATAAATGCTTATTGCAAATTATGTGATTAGTAGCTCTTGTATCGATTATCCATGTATCGATTGAAAAAGAATACTCCTTTTGAGGAAAGGTACCTGAGAACCCTGCGCTTTTGTCATTGGTTTTCAGCTAATTCAGGATTTGAACAATATGTAGATACTAATCTTGAGTAATTGTCTATTGTGCCCCGTCAGTCCTTTTTATGGAAACTTCACAAGCTAAGGATTCTTTTTTGTTTTTATTAGTAGGCTTCCCATTTAGTTTCCAACATGTGTCAATAGTATTGTGTAACTTTGAACAAAGGCTTCCCATTTAGTTTCCAACTCCCCTTTTTCAAAGACAAGTAACCAGTATTGCAAAAAGGTAGAGCGTTTGGTATCTGTGGCGACCTTACTGGGTTTGGGGGTGCCACAGCGGTTGGTATCAGAGCAAAAGGTTTATATATGGAGTGATAAGGAGCCTCATTTGGAAAGTGATTCTAGAACGGGATTTTTTTAGAGGGGAATTTTGTGGTTAAGTGTATGGAGTAGTGTATACGGTAAAGAAACAAAAAGGAATCAGCAAAGATAGAACGATCGCCTTCCAAGGTATAAAGGCCACGCCACCAACCGAGGATGAGGATCGAGATCTACGAAGTTCACCACCAAGGCCTAAAGCTTCCACCAGCCAAGGATAAAGGACTTCGGGATAGGAGAAGCATATCTTGTTTATAGTAGGAACGAGGAGGAGCATATCTCTCATTTAAAACAGGTCTTTGATGTCTTGAGAGAACGAAAACTATATGCTAAAATGGAGAAATGCGAATTCTTCTCTCCAAGCATTGTGTTTCTTTGTTATGTGGTTTCCAAAGATGGAATCTCTGTTGATCAAGCCAAGGTGGAGGCTATGAAGACTTGGCCGGTTCGAAGTCCATTTCTGATGTAAGAAGTTTTCATGGCCTTGTTTCTTTCTATCGACGTTTTGTCAAAAACTTTAGTACCGTCATGGCTCCTATAACTGAATGCATGAAGAAGGGTGCTTTTGAATGGACAAAGGCTGCTCATGACGCCTTTGAGGTAATCAAGCAGAAACTTTGTGAGTCCCCTATTCTTGCACTTCCTGATTTTGATAAAGTATTTGAAGTTGAGTGTGATGCAAGCGGAGTTGGTATTGGTGCTGTTCTTGTCCAAGCACAAAAACCATTGGCATATTTCAGCGAGAAGTTAACCGATTCCAAGAGGAATTATTCAACTTATGACAAAGAGTTCTATGCCATTATTCGAGCTCTTGATCATTGGAGTCATTATTTGAGGCCAAAGCAATTTGTCCTTCATTCTGATCATGAGGCGCTTAAGTTTATTAGCGGCCAACGCAAGCTTAATTCGAGACATGCAAAATGGGTAGAATTTCTTCAATCCTTTTCTTTTGTCTCAAAATATAAACCTGGGCACACAAATGTTGTAGCGGATGCTTTATCAAGAAGATATTCTATGCTTGCTGTTCTGGACTCTAGGATTCTTGGATTTCAATCAATGAAAGAACTTTATTCTGAAGATGCGGAGTTCTCATCCATCATCAACAATTGCAAGCGGGGAGTTCAAGGTACATATTCTTTGCAAGATGGATTTCTTTTTAAAGGAAATCGATTATGTGTGCCGAAGAGTTCTTTTCGCGAATTGCTGATTCGAGAGGCGCATGGTGGAGGATTGGCTGGTCATTTTGGTATTAACAAAACTCTTGAGGTTCTTCAAGAGCATTTCTATTGGCCAAAGATGAGTGGAGATGTGCATGCTATAATCGCAAGGTGTGCAACTTGTCAAAGATCAAAAGTCATTTCCATCAAGGTTTGTATACTCCACTTCCAGTACCATTGCAGCCTTGGGAAGATGTTAGCATGGATTTCATTGTGGCTCTACCTAGAACTCAAAGAGGAAAAGATGCTATCATGGTGGTCGTTGATCGGTTCTCTAAAATGGCTCATTTTGTGCCCTGTCACAAGACCAACGATGCATCTCATATTGCTGAATTATATTTCAAAGAGATTATTCGCATTCATGGAGTACCCAAGACCATTGTGTCGGATCGTGATTCCAAGTTCTTAAGCTACTTCTGGAGGACTCTATGGAGAATGCTTGGTACGAGACTCTTATTCAGCACGGCGTATCATCCACAAACCGATGGCCAAACGGAGGTAACAAATCGTACTCTAACCACTCTTCTTCGTGGTATGGTGAGTAAATCTTTGAAAGTTTGGGATTTAAAGCTTGCGCATGCTGAATTTGCTTACAATCGATCACCGAGTTATACTACTGGTCGATCGCCATTTGAAGTTGTGTATGGAATTAATCCTCTCACACCCATTGATTTGATTCCAATTCCATCTAACTCTCAAGTAAGCTTTGATGGCAAGAAAAGAGCTGAATCGATGAAGAAGCTCCATGAGCAAATTCGATCCAAGATCGAAAAGGCCAACGAATCTTACAAGAAGAAAGCTAATAAACATCGCAAGAAGACTCAATTTCAACCGGGTGATCTTGTATGGCTTCACTTGAGGAAGGAGAGATTTCCATTTCGACGAAAGAACAAGCTCATGCCTAGAGCTGATGGTCCATTTAAAGTTATTGAGCGAATTGGTGACAATGCTTACAAGATAGACCTTCCTGGAGAATTTGGAGTTTCGGCAACATTCAACGTGGGAGACCTTTCTCCTTACTTAGAGGATGAAAACTTTCAAGATTTGAGGACAAATCTCAAACAACTCGGGGAGGATGATGCGGGAGCATCCAACGTAGGTCCATCGACCAACTCAGAACCATCGTTGCTTATCCAAGCCAATAAAGAAATTGGGCATTATGTTCTTCGATGGATCATTTTGAATGAATAATATTAAATTCTTATCGATATTTGGTGGTATGTCGATAACTAGCAACGGGAGGCCATTTTAGATGTCTTGCATGACCAATTGATGCAGTTTCAGGAGAATTAATTTCTGGTCAATGGATGAGCTCGAATTTTGGGAAGGCTAAAGGTTTACGAATGCGGTCGAAGAATGCGGAAGGCCAACGGTTCAAGAATGCAAGTTCCCGTACTCCTAATTGCATTTCATAAGTTCCTAGGTGTATTTATTGTTATGCAGTTGAAGAGTCGAAGGTTTAAGTTCCTAGGTCATTAAAGTCTGTTTTTAATATTTCATAATGCTGAAATCCTCCTATAAACAGGGGAAAACTATCCAATGTATGGATACACGAATTTGATGAATGAAAATGGTGAGATTTCCTCTGCTTGAGTGAACTCCTTCGGAGAGTGGATAACTCCTTTTGGTTTCTTTATCCTTGGAGCATAGATCACTCCTTGGTGGTGAGCCAAGAAGCCCTTTATCCTTGGCTGGTGGAATCTTTAGGCCTTGGTGGTGAGCTTCTCCTATCCCGAAGTCCTTTATCCTTGGCTGGTGGAATCTTTAGGCCTTGGTGGTGAGCTTCTCCAACTCAGAACCATCGAAGAACATAATGCCCAATTTCTTTATTGGCTTGGATAAGCAACGATGGTTCTGAGTTGGTCGATGGACCTACGTTGGATGCTCCCGCATCAGAAAGTGAGGAAAGTAATGACAATGCACACCATAGGATACTGGCTGAGAGTGGTCGGCTAACTTTGAACAACGGGTGATGTGTATTCGCCGTAGATCCCCAGTTTGTGTTTTGAGGTTACTCTTGGGTGCTAGTAACATGGTTATGTTACTTATTTTTTCTTGGTGCTATTTCTTTTAATGGAGACTTTGAGTCCTAGATATTTCTTGAGGCAAATGCTTGGAAACTGCAAGAAAATCATGGTACGATATGGAAGTCATCATCCATCGAGGGCTGAAGCCTCTGCATCAAGGGCTGAACCCCGAATGGAAGACATCCTGCAGGCATTAGCCATTATTGGAAATCTAATGGAAAGACAAGCGCAGCAACAACCCATAGTAGAACGCCATACTCAGGGACTGGTGGAGCAATTTTTGAAGTTGAAACCACCCAAATTCAGTGGAATGGGAAGTCCTGAGGAGGCGGAGCATTGGATTGATGGGATGGAGCGAATTTTCCGGTTGTTGGACTGCAATGATGCTGAGAAAATAACTTTAGTAGAGTACCTGCTGGAGTGAAATGCAAAGTTCTGGTGGAGAGCTTCAAGGGACACAATCTTTCCACCGGGCACTGATGTTAATTGGGAAGAGTTTGTCAGAGCTTTCAATATAAAGCATTTTTTTTACTGTGCTAGGGATAAGAAGATTACAGAATTTGTTCAGTTAGAACAAAAAGATCTGACAGAAGATTACAAGAAGATTACAGAAGAGTTTTTCTGAATTGTCTAGATATGCTCCTAGATTGATCGAAGATCAGGAAGAAAAAGCTAAGAGGTTTTTGAAGGGATTGAGGACTAGTATAAGGAAGCAACTGGTGCCTTTGAACATAAGAGAGTTAGTAAGGGAACAGTCAGAGAATAAGAGACAATTGTCTTTCGGTGATAACAGGCGAGGTAAGAGGCCCTATACAAGTCAGGGTCAGGCTTGGGAATCTTAGAAGAAGGGCAATTTCGGGAATTTTGGAAGAGCTAAGGATGATCCGAATTTGGGAAGAACACCTCATCGGAATGAAGAATGTCGAAGGTGTGACGGACGACATGGCCCCGGACCTTGAAATGTTATGGCTGTGGAAAGGTAGGACATCTTAAGAAGGATTTTCCACAGGAGAGGTCCCGCACAAGTATCAACTCACTGCGACGAGTACCCCAGCGTGCTACTGGGCCATATTCTCAAAGGAATCCACAGAGACCACCAGCTCAAGGAAAAGTGTATGCGGTCACCCAAGAGGAAGCAAAAGCTTCCAAAAACTTCATCTCAGGTACAATTTTGATAAATGACAAGAAGGCTTATGCATTGTTTGATATGGGTGCCACGCATTCATTTGTGTCTGAAAGATATAGACTGTTGAGTAAAATTCAAACGACGTTTCTTGAGACCCCTCTTTGTGTTTTTACGCCTTTATAGGATGCAGTGTTGTCTACACTGGTGTGTGAAAAATGTAAGATAACCATAGGAGGAAGAGATATGGAAATAGACTTAGTTGTGATGGCCATGTATGATTTTGATGTTATCATAGGAATGGATTGGCTTCATAAGTATCAGGCCAAAATGGATTGTTACAGAAAAGTGATCCAGTTTATTCTACCTGATTGGTCGGATTGTAAATTTCTGGGAGGCTAGACCGACCTATCTATGGCGCTTATTTCAGCAGTAGAAGTTGATGTGTTACTTGGCGAAGGATGTGAAGGGTACCTAGCAATGGTTAAAGACTGTACCAAGGAAGAGCTTAAGCTTGATGAAATTCGGGTAGTGAGTGAATTTCAAGACGTATTTCCTGAAGAGTTGCCTGGATTACCCCCGGAAAGAGAGATTGAGTTTGAGATTGAACTAATGCCTGGAACAGGACCAATATCGAAAGCCCCCTATAGGATGGCCTTAATGGAACTAAAGGAGTTAAAAGTGCAACTACAGGAGTTGCTTGACAAGGGATTCATTAGGCCAAGTGCATCCCCTTGGGGTGCACCAGTTCTGTTTGTGAAAAAGAAAGATGGGTCGATGCGTTTGTGCATTGACTATAGACAACTGAATCAAGTGACCGTTAAAAACAAGTATCCCTTGCCTAAAATTGACGACCTATTCGACCAACTCCAGGAAAGTTCGGTCTTCGCTAAGATTGATTTAAGATCAGGATACCATCAGCTAAGAATTAAGAAAGAAGACATTCCTAAGACTGCATTTAGGACTCGTTATGGACATTACGAGTTCCTTGTCATGCCATTTGGATTGACAAATGCACCAGCTGCATTTATGGATCTAATGAATAGGGTGTTTAAACCCTATTTAGATCAGTTTGTGATTGTCTTTATCGACGATATCCTGGTTTATTCGAAAGGGCCAAAGGAACATGAGCAACACTTGAGGTTAGTTTTGCAAAGTCTGAGGGATCACACATTATATGCCAAATTCAGCAAGTGCGAATTTTGGTTGGACCGGATAATATTTTTAGGACACGTGGTGTCAGGAGGAGGAATTGCAGTAGATCCAGCGAAAGTTGAAATGGTAATAAATTGGCCGAGACCAACAACACCCACCGAAGTACAGAGTTTCTTAGGACTGGCCGGTTATTATCGAAGGTTTATTGAAGGGTTTTCACGATTGGCAAGCCCCCTTAACCAAATTAACTCGAAAGAACGCGAAATTTGAATGGAGTGGGGAACGTCAAAGGAGCTTTCAAGAACTTAAAAGGAAGTTAACCACGGCCCCAATCTTGACTATACCATCTGGACCTGATGGTTTTATTGTATATAGTGATGCATCTCACAAAGGATTGGGATGTATTTTGATGCAACATGGCAAAGTCAAAGCCTACGCATCTAGGCAACTGAAACCCCATGAACTGAACTACCCAACGCATGATCTAGAATTGGCAGCTATAGTGTTTACCTCGAAGATATGGAGGCATTATTTATATGGGGAAAAGTTTGAGATTTATACGGATCATAAGAGCGTAAAATATATGTTCTCACAAAAAGAGTTGAACATGAGACAAAGGAGGTGGATGGAATTGTTAAAGGATTATGATTATGAGATACGATATCATCCGGGGAAGGCGAACAAGGTAGTGGATGCTCTTAGTCGTAAGTCAGCTATGGAGATGGCCATTTTAAGAATAGCGGAATGGAACTTATTAAAGTCCGTAGCAGATTTGGAATTTAAATTAAAAGTGGATGGTCTTACTGGTATGCTTAGAGCACTAAGGATTGAACCGGAAATTATTCAGAAAGTTAAGACCCTGCAAAAGTCTGACCTGGAAATTATGAAAGTAAAAGAGGCAGTGTCTTTAGGGAAAAGACCAGAATTTCAAGTTTCTGGAGATGGAGTGGTAAGATGTCAAGGACGACTTTGTGTACCCGACAACAAAGAAGTGAAGAAGGAAATTCTGTCGGAGGCACATAGGAGTAAATACAGTATTCATCCATGTAGTACAAAGATGTACAGAAATTTACGTCAGCAATTTTGGTGGAATGGTATGAAAACAGATAGGGCTAAGTATGTTTCTCAATGTTTGACGTGCCAACAAGTGAAGGCAGAACATCGCAAACCTGCAGGACTCTTGAGACCGTTAGACATACCAGAGTGGAAGTGGGAGCATATAACGATGGATTTTGTACAAGGACTGCTAAGGACATCAAGTGGTCACGATTCAATTTGGGTAATAGTGGATCGTTTAACTAAGTCTGCCCTTTTCTTAGCAGTTCGCATGAACTATTCAATGAATAGACTTGCTGAGATTTATGTAAGCCAGATAATACGCTTACATGGTATACTTGTAACGATCACCTTGGATCGAGACTCTAGGTTTACCTCGAACTTTTGGCGGAGTCTGCAAAATGCTTTAGGGACAAAGCTTCAATTCAGTACTGCTTATCACCCTCAAACAGATGGACAAATAGAGAGAGTGATACAAACTCTAGAAGATATGCTGAGAGGCTGTATTATTGACTTTAAAGGAAGATGGGATGAGAACTTGCATTTGATAGAGTTTGCTTAAAACAATAGTTTTCAGAAAAGTATAGGCATGGCCCCATATGAAGCATTATACGGGAGAAGATGCAGGACCCCTATCTGTTTGAACGAAGTAAGTGAAAGAAGATTGACAGGACCTGAATTGGTACAAGGTACCACCGAAGCTGTTGAGATGATTAGGAAAAGACTTAAAACAGCCCCGAGTATACAAAAAGGCTACGCGGACAGGTGTAGAAGGCCTTTGGAGTTTAGTGTGGGAGATCACGTATTTCTTAAAGAATCTCCATTAAAGGGAGTATCTCGTTTTGGAATGAAAGGAAAGTTGGGTCCCAAATTTGTTGAACCTTTTGAGATACTTGAAAGAATAGGAGATGCAGCTTATCGTTTGGCGCTGCCTCCTAATCTAGGAAATTTACACGATGTGTTTCATGTGTCGATGCTAAGAAAGTATCAGCTGGATCCTAGTCACATACTCGATCATGAAGCCATCAAAGTGGATGAGAAAGTGAGGTACATCGAAGAGCCTGTACAAGTGCTGCATCGAAAGGAACAAGTCCTTAGAACAAAAACGATTCCACTGGTTAAAGTTTTATGGCGACATCACGATATAGAGGAAGCCACATGGGAGAGCGAAGATCAGATGAGGGAGAAGTACCCCTACTTGTTTAAAGAGACGTAAGCGATGTCTAATTTCGAGGACGAAATTCTCTAAGGAGGGGAGAATTGTGGCATCCTAGAATTCCTTGCCAATGTTTAGGGAGGCTCTACTCATGTCTTGCATTAAGAAATTTGGCCAAGCTTTTAGGTGAACAATTATTTGATAGGAAAATTCTATTTTTGGCCATGTGGATTATGGATTGGAATTTATTTAAATAAGTCACAAAGTTTTGGTGAATTATAGATTCCAATTAGGTGTTTATAAAAATTAAGGATTTGGTAAATTAATAGGATGAGGATGGGCTGGACAATTGAAAGCCCAAACCAGCCGTTTGCCTCACCCCCTTTTTCTCGACGGGCCCACAAGGCCCAATGGGGCTGTCGACCAAGGGAACGGATGGAGGGGGAAGGGGGCCAGCCCATGAGAGGCCCCTTTTCTTTTGCATGCCATTTTACAAGTGGCTTAGGAAGCTTACCAAGTGTCTCCTTGCATGTTTAGCAATCATTACAAGCTAATCATGGTAGGAAGGAAAGAAAAATTAGAGAAAGAAAAGGGGGGGCTGTCGTCCGTGAGAGGGAAGGAGAGAGAGATTCCGTGAGAGTGAGAGGGAGAGAAATTTCGAGAGAGGGAGAAGGGAGGAGAACAGCCCGCGCGCGAGAAAGAAGAAAGAGGAGGAGTCCGTCGCCGCTGTGTCCCACCATGTGCTCGCCGTTGCTCGATCTAGAGGCAAGTTAGATCCTTTGAAGCTGCTCTTGCATGTTGTGTCTAGAATATGATATTGAATGGTGATGAATTTCGGAGGTCTAGGGTGGAAAAACTGAAGTTTTAAGGGTGTTGTTTTGGAAAGTATAAACTGTTCTCGAGTAGCTGCTTGCATGCGGTGTTTGAGTCGGATTTTGGCTTCAACTTCTTCATGAAAGTTGTAGATAACATCTTAAAGTATAACATACTAAAATTTGAGACAAAATGGCTCAGTTTTGAGGGGTAAAACCCTCCTTCTACGAAAATGTTAGATCTGAAGCTGTTTTGTTGACCTCTTGATGATTTTGTATGTTGCATGTAACTTTTTACTGAGAATTTCGCTTCGACTTCTTCACGAAAATTGTAGAGAACATCTTGAATACTAACATACTCAAATTTGAGGTAAAGCAAATAAGTATAGCCTAGTGAAACGATTTTTCTTTTGAAGACGTTAGATCTGGAAATGTTGTACTAAGCTCCAGTGACTTCGTGGACTATAAAGTGACTTTCCGTTGAAAATCTCACCTTGATCCCTTAATGAAGGTTGTTAAGGACTTCTTGAACTATAACATACTCAAATTTGGGACAAAACGAACATGTACAAGTGGGTGAAATTCTTATTTTTCGGAGAGACTGAATCTGGAGATTTCGGTAACTACCTTTGATGAAATGCATGGCCTATACTATTCTGTAAAAATCTATTTTGGAAAAATGTTCTGCATGAGATATCTTTATCTTTTGTCTTGATCTACAACATAGTTAAATTTCTGTAAAAATCTCTTTTGGAAAAATGATTTTTGAAGGTCATTTGCATATTTAATCGAATGTGTTTTGAAAACTGTACAATCTGTATATTTCGGACTTGATGATGTTGGAATGCATGGCCTATACTATGCTGTGATGCGTGATCTGTATAAAATTATTGTGTGAATCATGATACTTTGGATTATTACTCATGCAATGGTGTGATGACATTCATGCATTTCATATGACATTAAAGAAATGATGAATTTTCATGAACTCAAAGAAAGATTTCATTCAAACCATTGCATCAAATGACATTTTTCCAATGCATATTACAAGATTTCAAAATAGTGATTTAAACCAATTGTTTTGTAATTTCAAATGTGAAATTGGAAAAGAAATGTATAAGAATATGGATACCGTCGGAGGTGTGAGCCGACGATGCCCCGGGAGTGTCGGGATGCCCGGAGGTGTGTGTCGGATGTCCTCGGGAGTTTCGAGATGCCTGGAGGTATGTGCCGGAGGTTCCTCGCGATGCCAGGTTGGGTGCGAGCGATAGAAATGCGGGATGCAATTACTGTTCCCAGGGAAAGAAAAATGTGGCGATCAAATTGAAATACATGAGTTGAAGTTGAATCAGGCATAATATGGTGACATGTATGCATGATTGCATAATGTAACATGTATAAGTGCATGGTGATATGTGCACATGGTATGGTGACATGTATGCATGATTGTATGAGGTAATATGTATAAGTGCATGGTGATATGTGCACATGGTATGGTGACATGCATGCATGATTGTAGAATGTAATATGTATAAGTGCATGATGATATGTGCACATGGTATGGTGACATGTATGCATGATTGTATAATGTAATATGTATTAGTGCATGGTGATATGTGCACATGGTATGGTGACATGTATGCATGATTGTATGAGGTAACAAGTATAAGTGCGTGGTGATAGGT
Organism: Eucalyptus marginata; assembly: GCA_014182565.1. NCBI lineage: Eukaryota > Viridiplantae > Streptophyta > Magnoliopsida > Myrtales > Myrtaceae > Eucalyptus > Eucalyptus marginata. The sequence continues at coordinate 32,261,371 of CM024592.1, read as the reverse complement.
GCGCATGGTATCGTGTCACATATGCATAGCTGTATGATGTATGTACTAGTGCATTGGTGGATTTTGCACGTGATATGGTGATCTATATGTACTCAATGTTGCCTTGATTGCTCTGTTTAATGCATTGAGTAGCGTAATGGATCTTATATCTGCTGAGTGGTTGTACTCACCCCTTTGGGGACTAACATTTCAGATTAGAGAAATGCCTCTCCCTCCAGTCTCGCGTGGCACTTTCTACGGCATTCCCTCGGATGTGGAGGTTGAGTGCATGGAGCACATTTGCGTCACCATCCCTGGGCTGGTGGTTTTGCGAGTTCGGGTGCTGGTGATGTATGATGTGGGCCTGGCTAGGGGCCCCGTCATCCAGGAGTTCCTGTCCGTCCATGTCCGACACGACGGGGTGATGCTGAGGATGTTGGCGCCGCCACCGCTCGATGCACCTGGCTGGGTGTGATGGCCCACGAGAGGAGAGGGAGCTGACACTTTTTGGAGAAGGAGCCGATACTTGTAGATGGAAGGTCTTACACCGTTTCGATATAGGGGGTCGATGATCTCTTTTGAGATGTAGCCAAGCATAGTGAAAAGTCTTGGTTTCCTTTTTGGTTATACCGACCCAAGATGTTCATCCTAAAAAAAAAATGTAAATAACAGTGGTTCGGCCTTATGTTTTCCTTCTATGTGTTGTTGGTGTGCATTGTATCATCGCTAAGAGAGTAGAAGGATGGTGAGACTCGCATCTAATTTTCACTATGAGCTGCACTAAACTCCTTTCAAAAAAAAAAAATATGCCTTTGAACCTCGGCCCTTCTTTACAACTCCCCTTTTTCAAAGACAAGTAACCAGTATTGCAAAAAGGTAGAGCGTTTGGTATCTGTGGCGACCTTACTGGGTTTGGGGGTGCCACATGATGGAAGCACCGTCATTTTATTTTGTAACCTTTTTGAACTATGTTCTGCATTAGATTAAAGTCGGGCTCTTAACTGGATGATTAGTAATAGGAAAATTTTACTCTTGGCTGTGTGTGTGTGTTATAAGTTGAATTTTATTAATTTTATGTTGTAAATTTTAATGGCTTTATAAATTTCAATTAAATACTTGTTGTAAATAGGATTTAGGGTAGATTCTAAAAGGAAGGGTGGGCTGATTTCTTAAGGACCAAACCAGCCCACCAATCCCATCTCTTGGGTCGACCAAGGGCAGCCCAAAGCCGGCCCAAGGGGACCCAATGGGCCGTCGATCAAGGGCCCAGGCCCGGCCCACAGAGCCCATGAAGGGCTGTTGACGCACGGAGGGGGAGGAGGAGCCGAATGGCTTCCTCCAAGTGTCTTCAGCAAGGGAGACACTTGTCTCCTTCTTGGGAACAAGTGTCCCCCCATGTAAAAATGAAGATGCATGCCATTTCTTTTCAGCCAAAAAGGGGAGAGTGGGCGGATAGAGAGAGAGAGAGTGACCGTCCGAGAGAGAGAGGGGTGTTGTGCGAAGGAGAGGAAGAGAGAGACCAGCTCGTGCTCGAGAAGGAAGGAAGAGGGGGTCCGTCGCCGCCGTGTTCCGCCGTCGAGCTCGCCGTTCGGTTGCTGTGTTTCATTCGGTTTGGGAGGCAAGTGGGATCCCTTGATCTACTCTTGCTTGTTGTGTTTTATGTGTGTGATTAAAATTCTGAAATTTTGGATGTGTAGGATATGTGGAACTCGAAATTACAAGGGTGGTGTTCTAGTCTAGTATGCTGTTTTTGAGAAAAACAGTTCGACCTTGGATGTTCTAGTGAGTTGCATGCAATGTTCGAGTTGAAATTTGACTTCTATTTCTTAATGAATGTTGTAAAGGACTTCTTGGAAAATAACATATCAAAAATTTAGAGAAAACGAACAAGAATAGGTAGGTAAAATCGTTGTTCTTTAGAAAAACTAGATCTGGAATATCGGTACCGAGAACAGGGGTATTAACAGTCCATATTTATTTATCTAGGACGAATTTGATTTCGGTTTCTTCATGAAATATCTTCATTTATGTCTTTTCGATAACATATTCGAATTTCACAATTTTTGAAGTTCGTTTGGATATTTAATCAAAGATGTTTCTAAAACTGCATTAACCGAATTGTTAGAATTTTGAAAGCTGCGATGCGTGGACTATTATGTTTTATGTGAAATTCTTTTGGAGTAGTGTTCTTCATGAGAGATATGCCTTTAGGTCTTGTCGATAACATATTCGAATTTCAGAATTGTTGAAGTTCATTTGCCTATTTAACCGAAAATGTTTCAAAAACTGTGCAAGCTGAAATGTTAGAATTTTAATGCTGTGATGCATGGACCATACTGATTTATGTGAGGTTCTTTTGGTGTAGTGTTTTTCATGAAATATCTGCCTTTATGTCTTGGCTATAACATATTCAAATTTCATAAATTATGGAGTTCATTTGGGTATTTAATCAAAATGTTTTCTGAAACTGTGCAAACTGAATTGTTCGAATTTCAAAATCTGTGATGCATGGACTGTACCTAATCATGTAGAATTCTTTTGGTATAATGTTTTTACGAGATAATTTCCTTTAGATGTTGTTAATAATCTATCAAAAATTTCATAAAGATGTCCGTTTAGGTATTAAATTGAAAGTATTTTCGGAAAGATGTATAATGTTTCACCCAAACATTCATGTGTTTTCAGAAAAATAAAAGAATTGGTTCCATGTGATGTGATGTATTGTGTGATGGATTATGTTGCATATATGGTGCCATATGGCATGGTACATAATGTCAAAAGTTGAAAAAAGAAAAAGAAAAAGAAAAAAAGACCTTTGTTACCATCACATCATATGCTATGTTGATATTGAGACACAATTATGAAAAATGAAATATGATAATGAGGATACCGTCGGAGGTGTGAGCCGACGATGCCCCGGGAGTGTCGGGATGCCCGGAGGTGAGTGCCGGATGCCCGGAGGTGTGTGCCCGATGTCCTCGGGAGTTTCGAGATGCCTGGAGGTGCGTGCCGGAGGCTCCTCACGATGCCAAGTTGGGTGCGAGCGATAAAATGTGGGATGCAATTATTGGTCTCGGGAAAGAAAAAAAAATGTTGTGATCCAATTGAAAGAGAAAAGCTGAAATTGAATCATGCATATTGTATGGTGATATGTGCATGGCTGTTTGATGATATTTGTACAAGTGCATTGTGGTATATGCACGTTGCATAGTGATATATGCATGGCTGTTTGTTGTCATATGTACAAGTGCATGGTGGTGTATGCATGGCCGCTTTGATGGTATGTGTACATGTGCATGATGGTATATGCACGTTGCATGGTGAGGTAAGTTCAAATGTATGAATGATATGCACCTTCTCTTGATATTTTGATTGTTCTGTTTGACGCATTAAGTAGTTTGATGGATCTTTACTGCTGAGTGGTTGTACTTACCTTTTGGGGACTAAGATTTCAGATTAGAAAGATGCCTTTACCACCGGTCACGCGCGGCACTTTCTACGGCCTACCATTTGACGTGGAGGTCAAGTGCGCAGAGCATATTTGTGTCACCATTCCTAGTCTGGTGTTCATTCGAGTTCGCGTGCTGGTCATGTATGATGTGGGCTTGGCTAGGGGCCCGGTCATCCAGGAGTTTCTATTTGTCCACGCCCGTCGTGACGGGGTGATGCTGGGGATGTTGCCGCCGCCGCCGCCGCCCGATGCACCGGATTGGGTGTGATGGCATGTTTGACTGGTGGGAGCTGCCACTTTTTGAGATAGCCGACACTTGTAGATGGAGGGATATACATGATCGATATAGGGGGTCGAGATCTCTCTTTTGAGCCATAGCCAAGTATAGCTAAAAATCTTGGCTTTTTGGTTGTACCGACTCGAGATGTCCATCGTAAATATGTGAATAAAAGTGACTCGGCTTTATCTTTTCCTTTGGTGTGTAGTTGGTGTGCATTGTATCATTGTCATGGGAGTAAGAGATGGTGAGACTCGTTCATGATTTCGCTATGAGCTGCGCAAATCCTTTTCAAAAAGAAAAAATGCCTATGAACTATGGTCCCTCTTTAATTCGAATAAAAGATATTAGACTGGTTTACAATAGGTAGAGCGATAGGTGTCTGTGGCGACCTAAGCGGATCGGGGGTGCCACATTAAATCAATTACAAATCCATTAAATCAATTAGAATCAGCGCATAGTCAAGATCTTCAATTATATCTTCAACATTAACCTTTACTCTTTTTTTTTGGGTCGGTAACCTTTACTCACTTAAGCATCGGTGTACCTTCTATAAAAAATTGTAAGAGACTTCTTTGTGTTAGGATCGGCACACAAGCACAACGAAAATGGAAAGTAAGAGTGAGAAAGAGAAATCAAGGCATGAGATTTTTATCCTAGTTTACCATTAAATTAGGATTACATACAACAAAGGATTCTACTATAATTAACACCCACACCTCTCCATTATATTCATCAATTATAAAGAAAGAGAATATATATACCCAATAATTATTCCTAAGCTCAAGTCAAAAATATCAATAAAATATGGGCTCAAATTATAAAAGTCTTCTAGTAGCTCGAGCTCTCTACCTCACCATCCCCATAGGGTGGCCCGGAACCTCGAGAGGGACCCCATGTCATCCTATCGATGAGGAGCACAAACCATACCCTAACACTTTAAGGTCTTCGTCTTTGAAATATTTATCCCTCAATGCATCGTTTGCTCTAAAGACAACCATTTTTTTTAGCCATTTTTATTCTCAAATAGATCAAAAGCATAACGGACTTTTCCAAACCAAATAAGTTCTTAATCTCCTTCTTGGATTGTTCCTTGAAGACGAACGATGCAGACACAGAGAGAATAAGCGATTGACTAAAATAGACTTTGTCGGACTCAACATTTTAATCAAAGATAAGAGAAATTGAAAAGATCTTTATTTCATATCAAAGAAAGATTTGTCTGAAATTTTAGTTATTTCAATTACTTCATTTTTTTTTCAATCCAAAACCATTGTCGAGGACACCTCTTGACATGCTGAAAGCCCCAGATGATCTTTTTCCTTTTTGGAACGAAAAGGAGCGGCAGGGAAAAAGCAGAATGGCAGTCAAAATGTAGGGAAGGTTCACACACAAGTCGGTCAATATTCAATTCTCTCACGCCAACTTGTGAACGAAGCAAAAGCAAATGAATAGATAAATAAATAAAATAATAGCAATAAAAAGTGGAACATTTGCAGACATCACAAGTGACCCCACTGAGTCACTGACTCAATTTCGGGCCAGAACACAGAATTTAAACATCAAATCAGTTCCCTCTTTCTCTTAATTAATTATTTAATAGTCCTGCAGTGGCTTTCCTCTGATCTTCTCAGTAGATTCTTTTATTGCATCAACTTTCTTTAATTTTTTTCAGCAGTTGGTCACAGCTATTAAAGGATATATTTCTGTTACCGCAATCATTTTTTTTGGGGTAAGCCTGCAACACTTTTCTTAGTTGATGCTAACGTGAGATTTGCTAAAGTGAGGTTCGTAGACTCTATATGATTCATAATTGGCCAAATTTGATAGATTATCTGGGAAATTAAGTCTAGAAACTATTCGATGCAAATTTGTTTTCAGGGACCAAATCAAGTGAATTGGTTACTTCGCATGTGATGAAACATCAAAATGCCAACTCGATCGACTCTTGGCATTTCAAATCTTATGCATCTACTTCCAACAAATGACACTCCTTTTCTTTACACGAGACAGACAGACAAAACATGTAGGAAACTCTAGAGCAACTGATGAAGATGACCCAACCTCTCTTGCTGCCTCAACCATCACACTACTTGAACCTGGCATTGGACTGCGAGGACGAGTAGAGCAGTGACGAAGCCGAGAAGCTCGTGTTATTGCTCTCTGGGTACAAGCTTGTCGGCTTCGAGGACGAGGTCGCCGGGACCCAATTTTTCTTCCAGTTTCCTTGATTTTCAGTCGCTTGAGACCCCTTAAGGAGAACGTCGACCTTGGCAAACTCCTCTCTTTCATGTTTGATCTCCTTGAGCATCACGGCGACGTCCTTCATGGTCGGCCTCTCATCGGGGGACGGATTTACGCACAGCAACGCAATACCTAACACTTGCCTCATCTCTTCCACTTCAGATTCGGGCCGAGACAGCAAGTTTGGATCGACCAATTCGGTGCCCCCTCTCTTTTGTCTGACCCAGTCCACGATGTGAAGGCCCTCTGGTATGGTCGGATCGATAGGTTGCTTCCCCGTCAAGACTTCCAATACGACTACGCCATAGCTGTATACGTCACTCTTCTCCGTTATCTTCATCATGTAGCCATACTCTGTCATAAATACAATGCGGTCAGATAATACCAAAAAAGCATTGATGTTAAGAATTTTGGCGCTACCCTGTTCTGGAAGGACTATAAAACTATT